>CM060968.1:108403403-108569529 GCA_030765045.1 Tenodera sinensis | reverse complement strand
TCGGACATACTTATTCGTGTGAGTCAAGTAACCGGACTGGCCATTTGTTACAATAGTTAATACCTTCACATTCTGTACGACATAACTAGTTCAAATAGGGGAATCCATCAAAGAGTTGAGTCAGAGATTTCACGGGAAGTACATGTTTATGTCCCTATTTGTGTGTACGAGTGCAAAGGCATAACCATAACAGTGGTTCCCAACATTTTTTCAAGGACCCCTTATATTTTTAAATCGTAGATTAGAACGTTACAACCATAATACTTTAGGTTAAATTATTAAGTAATTTAAATCTGCTATTACAGTCACCTGGCTCAATCTAGCGCCAATATTAGGTACTAGAAGCAGTTCTGCCAATTTACGTTAGATGGTGCGCGATGCATGTTTGATGTGTCTACGGAAGACCCCATGAACAAAGTACAGGAATCGCCTCAATATGCAACCGATTTAAGAGTGAAAGTGTCAGGTATGAAAACTAAAATTTCAGAAATCATATACTCAAAACGCAGATTCAACATATCACACTGAAATTGTGAAGTTATGCACTATTGTAATTACTTCGTTCATATGTAATATTTTGAACTAATATTTTCATATCCTTACTATCCCGGCCCAGGCCGATGGTTTTTAAGTGTGCTTAAAAACGACAGCTCCATGTCAGTAGATTTACTGGCATGTAAAAGAACTCCTGCGGGACAAAATTCCGGCACACCGGCGACGCTGATGTGATCCTGGCAATTGACAGCGTCGTTAAACAAGGAAAAAAAATCCTTATTACATATTTGTTTTTCTGCGTTTTAATGTAAATATAACATGGCTTATGATACTTTTTTTACGTCATGAAGTCCTTGGTCTTTACCGAAATAAGGACTCTTAATAAATTTGGTGTGAACCTACATATTTTGACAGAACTTTCATATTTTGTTTTTTAAATCAAAGTTAAGCTTGTTAACTTGTGTTAACATCAAATTTCATTTTCATATATGAACAGCTTCCACCCTAAGGCAGAAGCTGGGCTTAAGCGAGAACTAGATTAAGATAATGGCCACGGCCAGTCAAGTAAAATACAAAGTAACTTAATTTCTGAGCTACAATTCGTGGACCCGTAAGACATCGTTGGGAATCATAGCTCTAGATCTTAAAAACAGAAAGAAAGAAGGAAGACGCTTGTTTTCTCAAATAGAAGGTTGTAATTTTCTTCCCTCTCGTGTTCAACCATAACCTACTGTATTCCACATCGGTCATGGTGGATCAGTTGGTTAGACGCTGGCCTACTAATCCCAAGGTTGCGGGTTCAAACGATAATTTTTAAGCGTGCTTAAAAACGACAGCTCCATGTCAAATTTACTGGCATGTAAAAGAACTCTTGTGGGACAATATTCCGACACACCGGTGACGTCTAAATAATCATGACAATTGACAGTCAGTAAACAACTAAATAATTTAATTTTAGTATCTTAGTTGCAAAACGGTTGCTTTATTTCATTCCCTATATATTTATTTTTCTACATAGTCCCATATTTGTTTTATAATTTTTCATAACGTTCTACAAGATTTTGTTTGCCGACATCATTGAAGTCTGCCGCCTGTGAGGATAACCAGAGGATATCCACCGGATAAGCAATGAAATTTGTGAATCGCCGATCTTCATGGAATCTTTATCCGCGGTATTGAACAATTTTTTGTGGCTATTGACGGCCGGCCTGGTCAAGAAAGCTCTCACCCACTTCTGCACTTTCCTGTCACTCATCGCGTATATTAAGTCGGAGGGCACATCGGTTGCGAACCGACACTGAACAGCACACTGCAACACTGCCAATGGCGTCGCTTTACGTGCAAGCTACGCTGGGTGTCGGCGCGCATGCGCGTTGCAAGTTTATGGGAAATTTGATGAAGTAATGGACTCGGACCTTACCTTTCCTATACTAGGAAATAAGATGCAATATAAGCATTTGTTGACAATTTCTGCCTCGACAAACGAGAAGTAGATAGAAGAATAATCTTTTTTTAGTTGAATGTGTAAAGATATTCATATTAATGTAATATTGTATTCTTCACCACTAACAATAAGCAAGTAAGAATAAGATTTTTAAAGAATAGTTTGAAGAATATGTGGAAAAAGTCATTAAATGCAACAGGTAGGTATACGCAGCGCGTTGCTCAAAATAAAATTTTAAAAAGTTATTTAAATTTCGATAAAACGAGTAGTGTATAATGTAAGAAGAAACAACTTTGCAACTTTGAAACATTAAAAGTATTTACACTGAAGAAAGTGCGAGTATTGTGACTGTTACACCTTTCTTTAATGTGTATAATTTGGAATTTTATACAAAGTGGGAAGAGAATTTGTGAATGCAGCCTCATCCTGGGTCACAAAACTGTGGAAAGGGAGAACATTTTGTGGAGAATTTCTAGCAGTAACCTTCCTTATTCTTAATTAAGGAAGCGGGCGAAATCTCTTAGCCAGGCAGATTTACTTCAACAAAGCAACTTCATTCGTGTCAGGCAATTTGCGTGTGTACATGTGTGCACGTGCTGGAGAATGTTGCGTAGAGGCTGTTGGGTTATTCATGCCTTATATTCCTTGGAGCTTCAAGAGAGGTGAAAAACTGTAAAGAATACTTGAGAACAGCGCCGTACGTGACTCCAGATGCTAACCCGCACTTCTCAGATCCCCTGCCTATCGAAACAACGAGCTCAGGTACCCATAGCGACAGAACCACCACATACCTGAAATTTCCTGAACATGTCAAAATTTGCAATAGTTTTTCTGCATTATAACTATAATTTGATGCTGCACAACTGCCCTATATAACCTCAACAATTTTGAACATACAAATGCCAATTTAATCCATCCATTACAATTTAACTAAATACTCCTTGGAACCACAGGGAGTCGAAATGGGATTTTGATGATTTTCCATTTTCATCTTTTAATTGAATATGAGCATTTCGAATCTCCTGCTTATTTTGGTACATTTTTCATACAGGTATGCTGATTGTAAATAGTTTAAAAATTTCAAAATAATCCTGCGTAGTAGCCTTTTAGCCCATTATGGTACATTCGCTTGGTAAAACATCAATAACTACAATAAATATTTACCTTAGCTATTTGCATCCAGCTCATAATTCCTCCGTGTGAGAGTTTCGAAGTTGTGCTTGGAAAGTTAGGTTACATTTTTTGTGCTACATACGCGTTTCGGTTTTGTGTGTTTTGGAAACATGACGAAACCAAAAGGCCTTTCATGAGGAGAAAGTTTACAGGTAATTATATACCTACCTATAAGAATATTAGAAATGCTATTTCGGATCAGGTTATGTTAACAGATGCAGGAAATTAAAGCATTTTGGAACCCAAACCTCATTTATCAAGCGTTTCACTGAGGAAGTTTACAAATAGGCGATCTTGCTTATGATACTCTATTTTGACAACGTAAACATAATGATCAATTTAAAGGTGCTTACTGAAGCATTATTTGAAAGTGCAGGTTGCAGTCTTTTTGGTGGAAACATTCTAAGGATGAAGGTAAAATATGTGGATTATTGAGGACTTTTTTTTTTTAAATTTTATGCTTAAAAGCTATTTCTGAAGCAGTAAAATCTTCTTTACAAATGCTCCGTGATCTCAAACTGGCATAGAAGACCGAAATGTTTACCACAAATAAATTACACGGAAACAGGCTTTATGTACATATATGGATTTTTTTTAAAATTTATAAACCATAATTTTTCAATAACATTTTAAGAGCTTTATTACAAACTCATACCTTTCATTCTAATGAACAGAAGTACATTATATTTCATTAATCAACTGTAAAGAAATTGCTAGATATACTTTACACACATTTTTTTTTTTTTTTATTTATTCTGGGTGTCCTCAAAACATATTTCCGGTAAAACTTCGGCATCAAATTTTTGGTCAATACGATATTTGCCCAACTTGCTATAAGTAGTAGAGCAAGCAAAAAAATGTTATATTTCTTTAAGGGCTAATCCTGGGAGTGTCAGTGTTCGCCTCGTTCCAATGGTTCCTCATCTCAGCCACAATGTGTAGCAGATGTTTTAACTGTCCAGCTTTCTCAAGTCTCCTTTCGTGTACGGTTCGCGGTATTCTTGAGTGTTCTGCTCTTCAAACGTGGTCATGTGATCTCTCTGCTACCTCGATCGCAACCACCCTTCCATCAATCTTCGTATCTCGGCGTTTCTTATTCTTTTTGCTTGTGATGTTCTAACCTCGCTTCTCTGGCAATCCATTCCAACTGCAATCAACTTATCCGCGAGTCTCTGGATCATTGGCCTCTCCACTAATACAGGATTTGTGTAAAGGGATGGATCACAAGCACAGCGCCTTGCTCTGGAAAACATTAACGCTTTCGAAAAGTTATATAATTATAATCAACATGATGGATGTTCTGTACACAGAGTGTTCCATTAATCTTCTGCACGTCATACACATTTTATCGCTGCAACAAATGTGTGTTTAACAGCAATACATAGCACTATTTTCGTACTATTATATTCATTTCAATGTTCAATTACTGTTCTACAGCTTCGCATCATTCATCCGGTGACTGGGTAAGTACTTGTGAGAAATAGGAGATGGAGAGATAGACGTTTTGATGGTTTAATGATGTAAATAATTGGTGTAAATAATAAATATGTACTCTACTATGTGCTGATGACCAGATAGTTATACAACAAACAGAGAAAAATATATTCTGGAAAGGAAAGTCATTGAACAGGTTTCAGAATGTAACTATTTAAGTATTAAACTAACAAGCTCCAAAAATGTAAACCGAGAAGTAAAAATACAGGCCTATAAAGCATGAAGAATACAGAATGCATGAAAAATAAGTTAATGAAACAAGTATATGGTAGTAGAGAGTAAAGTCCACATATATAAAACAATATTTGGCCCAATCTTAATATTGTAGCAGAAACCACAGCAGATACAAAAGTATTCAGTGTATGCGAAATGAAAATATTAAGTGCAGTTCAAGGAATAACGTTATTAGATAAAATACACAATACAGAAATCGGAGAAGATTGCGAAATTCAATATATAAAGATATAACAATTAACGAGCGACGGAAACACTGAAAAAACATTAACAGGATGGGAAACAACCGTCTAGTAAAAAGAACCAAAAAAGGATGAAGACCCACTAGGAGATTATTCGACAGCATCCGAGGAATAAAACACACGAGAAAATTTTAGAGCAAGTATCCCACTGCAATTACCTAGGCTGTGATATTATTTAAAGTAAGACAGACATTGAGAAGGTTAATAGATTTCAAGCCATTTGTGGCACAATTGAAAGAACTTTAGAAAGAAAACCAAACGAAGCTAAGGAAATTCTATAATGTTATGTCTGTACCTAAACTTATATATGGTCCCAAATCATGGACAATAAAAAAGGAAAAATCACACAAAAGCAGCAGAGATGAAGTTCATGAGATATGTAAATGGTTGTACTAAACTGAACAAGGCGGCGCCGTGGCCGAGCGGTTAGCGCGCTCGCCTACCACCTAGGCGGCCCGGGTTCGATCCCAGGGACCCGCATGTGGTATTCGTGGTGGACGAAGCGGCGTCAGGGCGGGTTTTCTCCGGGTACTCCGGTTTCCCCCGCCATCTCATTCCACCGGTGCTCCATCTTCATGTATCATCAGTGTCACCGCCTGCGGTGCCGTAGTAGTAAAAGCGGGCGTTAAACACCACAACAACAACTAAACTGAACAAAATAAGGAACGAAACAATAAGAGGAGATTTTTAAAATCTAGTCAGTGATAAGATAGAATAAAATAGAATGATATGGAAGGATCGTGTTAACACACTGATAGAAAATAGTGTAAACCCCCCCCCCCCCAAAAAAATGAATTATCGGCCTATTGGAAAGAGATCTGGATAGCCCTCATAAGATAAGGATGAGTGACAGAGACCGAAACTGGTAATCATAACACGTGATCCTTAAAAGAAGAAATAATTGTGATCTTGATGTTTCGATCTTAAATAAAAACACCGTTTATGGAACTTTTTAAACATCCGAGCTAGATGGCTCAGGCGGTAACGTCTATGGCCCCATTCTGAAGATCCCGGCCTCAAAATCGTTGGCTGACCAATCTATTGGGATTTGTCGTGGTTTCCCTCAGTCACCAAGATAAATACCGCAAATACGACGCAAAGCTACACCTAATGCTATTCACAGACAGACACACGAAGGGGGATCTCAAAACGTATATTTCCGGTGAAATCTCGAAATGGAATTTTTGGGTGGAATACAACAGTTCCTCTACTTACCACGAGTTTTATATGTAGGCTACTGTTAAAGAAGCTGATATCAGTTAAAATTGAACACCACAAGACCGTTTTGGTTACTATTCTACCTGGTGAAATGCCTAATTCTCTTCCGGTATGAAGCAACCAGCTTCTTTCAGGCGGTGCAATAATTCGCAGAATTACACTCTGCACAGTGACATAGTTTATGTCCTGCAGTAACGTTATTTAATAAACTGTCGTCCTCTCATTATTCACAAGTATCAGGTGGACGACTGTCTCTATAGGTAAGCATAACTCACGCTTACTGCAGCACTGTAACTTGACGGCTTTATTCATTATTTACAGGCGCACTAAATTTGTAATGGAACTTCTCGGAAGCCTGCTATAACAAACTATTTCTTCAAAGGGAAACAGCTGTCATCTGTTCTGTCGCTCCCTATTTTCTGAACCTTTGTTTACCTCTCTACATTTATAAGGGACACAAACAAATATATAGAAACCTCTAAGGAGTTTAACAGGGCACGTAAACCAAGTAAACAAATGTTTATTGTACCCAGATTCACTTAGTTTGTAAGTAAGGACAGGGTTTTTATGCTCTAATAACTCCTTAAATGCCCTATACGGTGGCGCAGTGGGCTAGAGTATGTATTTAGCATCGTGATGGGCGAAAGTGCTGCCGCTTCTGCTTATCTCTGTTCATTTTTCCAAATCCGCGGCGGCGATCTCCCAATCATGTTCACTGCGTCACAGTATTAAAAGTATATTAATAAATAAACCGATGTCTAGCAAGCCAGGTTTGGGACGCATATTTCTGGTGTGCCCAGTGAAGATGTGTGTGTGTGTGTGTGTGTGTGTGTGTGTGTGTGTGTGTGTGTGTGTGTGTGTGTGTGTACGAGTGTGTGCGTGGGTGAATGCGTGCGTGTATATGTCTGTATATAATTTGTAAATATGTATATATAACCCAAAGACGAAGCAGACAAAAGAAAACTATTCTCGGTGACCTACAGATGGTCACCGTATGGGTTTTTGTATATAGCGAAAACTGTAAATATGAACAAAGTCAACTGTAAATCAATGTAAATATAAGCCTGTAAGCCGGGCCCAATGTACCGGCACCAGGCCAATACTTTTACAATAAATAACTTGAAACTTGAAGCCAGGTTATGTTGCAAAAATTTGGAACAAACCCCATTTGTATTCTTTACAAAAGACAATTAGAGAATCCACGTGAACATTTTTTCTGAAAACTAGCCATTTCCCTTACTGTTCCACATATCTGGAAAATGTTCCTGATCATCTGACATTTATTTCCCTTACGTTCTCGTACCTTATGACTTTCCAGTCAAGGTGAGATTTCACATGTCCTAAATTATGCGAAAAAGGCGCCAAAGTCAATTTTTTTGTTTTACACTTATACATGCAACTTGTGCTGCAGAATTGGCTTTTAATATCAAAACTTAATGACATAAATATGTATTTAATTGGCACTCTACAAATTGGGGGAAGCACCAGGATTCTTTCCCTTCTATTTTTCCTTGTTTTCTGTTGTCCGTGTTTTCAAACATGCACAATACACACAAACACACCTGGCAGAAGTGGAACTCGAACCCGCGACCCTCTGTGAGTCGGAGCGCCAAGGTGTCCATTTTTATAATTGCACCTTCGAGTATTTTACAGTTTGTAAATTACTAACTTTAACTTTTTAAAACAGGAATTTAACTCAGGAATTATAAATTTACGAGTAAAATGGTTGTGCACCAGTTAATGTGAAATAGTTCAACTGAAATTAACTATTTTCCATTACTTAAAGTGTAAAGTTTAAAATACAATAAAATGTGAACCACCTCTTTCTTAAAGGGAGGCTACACTAATTTAGAACTACTACGCATTCATGCGGAATTGAATTCGATTTCTGTTCATTTTCATTTCAACGTTTCCATATTCAATTCAATCCAGAAACGGGGTCGAACATCCATGCAACAGGATTCAATCCAATCTCACTAATAAGCGGATTGGATCCACTGATTGAATTCGATTTGAATCCGCGTTTCCATCGGTATTCAATCCGGACTGAACTCAAATTGACTTGAATTCGCCATGGAAACATACTATATATTTATCACAAAATTTGAATTTGTATCTCATGACTAACAATGTATCAAATTCAAAATGTAGTTTCACTTTTTATAATATAAAAATAATGTAGGTTAAAATTGGAATAAACATGTTTTTCCATTTTCAAATATCAGATTTTTATACACTACTTATTTCGGCACATTTTCCTCTTCAAAGTGTTCCACACGATGGTTTTGTTATCAAATGTTTCATTTAGGATCCAGGATTTGAGTTAATTCTTAAAGCTATATAAGACTAAAAAAATAAAAAAAAATACGTTTCAAATCTGAAGTGCCTGACGGTAAGTGAGTGGCGGTGGGCGAGTGAGTGACTGAGTGACTGAGTGACTGAGTGACTGAGTGACTGAGTGACTGAGTGACTGAGTGACTGAGTGACTGAGTGACTGAGTGACTGAGTGACTGAGTGACTGAGTGACTGAGTGACTGAGTGACTGAGTGACTGAGTGACTGAGTGACTGAGTGACTGAGTGACTGAGTGACTGAGTGACTGAGTGACTGAGTGACTGAGTGACTGAGTGACTGAGTGACTGAGTGACTGAGTGACTGAGTGAGTGAGTGAGTGAGTGAGTGAGTGAGTGAGTGAAATTTTACGGTCCGTGGACAAGTTCGTTTACGCCCTAAGTCAAACCTTAAAACTAAAAATGAAGAAGGAAGAAATTACACAATGATATCGTTAATCAATCTCGAATCCCTCGCACTTCGTGCAGCAATGTTTCCGCAACGCGAGCAGGACGATCATTGGACAAACATTACACTAATGAAAAGACTTGTTATTTATAAGCATTAATTACTGTCATTGGGATATACCACAGTTGGTACTCATCACATTAGCATAATTAGCGAATCTGAATTTGATATCACTCTTCAAATAAAAGCCTAATAAAATTCACATGAATTGAATATGACGCACCATTAAGTGGAAAATTGGTTTTGTGGTCGTTGTATCTGTTCACAACCATCCATAACAAAAGGCAATCACATTGCACAATAAAAACTCAAATTGCAGGTACGCCTTTAGATATAGGTGGCTTCGAGTATTTACGCTAATTATTTGGAAAATCTAGGAAATGGTATGTTTTATTGGTTTATGTGCGACAGCAAAGTTAACATTTTAATTCCCTCTTAAAATCTTCAATGCCAATTAGCAGCAGAGGAAAATAGCCATTTTCTTTTCAAAAAATGATTAGTCCTATACTAGGCTTAGGTCCCGGTTGCATGTGTTTCGCATTTTTATGCTTGCAGGACAGGTTTTGTGACGTAGCATACGTTGGGTAGGAGCGCTTCCTTACAGTATGTACAGAAATGATTTCACACGTTTGAGGCTATTTGAATTAAACAGATCCCATGTATTTCAATCACATGACCCTCTATCGCCTAATACAAATTATTCTTACAAAGTATTTCTCCTATCTACTTCATGCTAATCGGGATATACATTTGTAAAAACCTTTATTGCATATTTCCTTGTTATATACAACAGGAATAAATGAATGCAGAAGGAGAAAGCGATAACCGGTTTTTGAAGATGTTGATCGTAATGTTTAGAAATTCCGTGCTCACGAGGAGAAAAACAAATGAACTCCCATTTGAGATACGTAGAGTTATTGGAATATTTAAATGAATACAAGGAATGTCCCAGAAATGGCTAATAAAATAGACATAACTTGTGTTCTTTAACGAGATCTACATTTTTAGTGTCTTAAGATTTGGTTCAACTCTTATGCAAAAATCATTAAGAATGAAAACTTCAGATGCTGTTGCGAGAAAGTTTAAGATATCCGTTTAATTTTTAAAACAAATTTTTAAGCATATAGCAATTTAGTATAAATCGATAGAGCGTGTTTTAGAAAATCAAAATTTTCACACATCTTTCCATGTAAAGGTTGTTTACAATGGGGAACCCTTTTCTTAAATATTTTACATATTTTTTTATTAACATATCTTTAAAGCAAATCTGTAGATCCATTTTCAGAACATCAAAACTTTCGAAAATTTTGCCATGTAAACGTAGTTTGCGATTGGAGACTTTTTTTTAAAGAAATCTTGGTGTCGCATTTGGAAATACTATTACCTATAAGTTAATAATCCTGTTATCCATAAAATATTACGGCATAATTAATTCGCGATTAGGGAATAAGTTACACTAGGTGTTGATGAAATAATAAAATAATGTATTTCCTCTCTCTATTCCACTAAAATAGTCAATACCAAGATTTCTTCTTAAATTCACACTTTGAAGTATCCTAAATAAAAAAAGCATTTTTATAAAAATCTCCGTTTGTGTATGAGATGCATGCATTAGTGGCTAACGATTTTGATTAAAATACACATGTTAGAAGTATTCATGACAAATATGTGCATTCTTGAATTTTCTGGGAAGAGCAATTGAATTCCCCTTCATTCTGAATTACTTTTGAATAATTGGTAAACCGTAAGAGACATACCACATAAAAAATCAATCTCGTTAAAGCACAAAGTTTACGTGGTAATGTTTTTCTGAAGTTCACCCATTTTCGAGATATTCCTTGTGACTAGTATACATTTTAAATACTTATGCTTTACTCGAATGAAGAGTAGTTTTTTCTCGTGAATATGCAATCGGACTTTGACATGGTGACCTGTTTTAGACGATCTGATGTCACTTAAGCCTAATGTATTTCCTTATTCCCCTGTAATCATACTTTCTGCTTATGCTTATCTCAACTACCATTAAGTAGACCACAACAATCTTTTGCGATACTACTGTGTTCAATAACGAGAAGGAAGAATTTACGTAAGTGCAACAGTTTTGCTTAAGAATAGTGTAATTTTGACTAATAGCATTTATATAAAGGTTAGGTGATTGTATACAAAATCGACCGCTCCAGAAAAGGAATGAAACGTAGTACAATGGATGCAGTTTTTATTGCTGATTACGATTTTGAAAGTTATTTGGCGCTCAAGCTTCGTTTGATTTATGTGCAAATTTTGTACGTGCAATTCAGCGGGTTTACGTTGCGTATGCGGCGGATATTTAGGAAATTAATGTTTATAAACGAGTATAATATATGCTAGAATGACTGATTAATGTATTTACGTTGAAATTGTTAATGCTGCTTACGATTTTGAAAGTTCTACTTGCTAGTCAAGCTTCGTTTTCGTTTTGCCTGTGTTAGGTTAGGTTAGGTTTAGTATATGAGTGGGGTAACAGGGTCCTGTGTTATCGAAATTTTGGCCGTGTTAGATTAGGTTAGTGTATGTATATGAGTGGGGTGATAGGTTCCAGTATTATTGAAATATTTGCAACTTGGGCAGTGTTTATGCAACAATTTCAACGTAAATGCATTAATCAACCATTCTAGCATAAATTATACTTGTTTATACACACATATTTGCTAAATATTCGTCGCATAAGCGAAATAAACATTTTTGTAAACATTTTGTAAACATTTACCAGAAAATGTTTCGAAACTTTTGATTTTCTTGAAAATGGCTCTAACGATTTTGATTAAAATATTTAACATACTTGTATGACAAATGAAATGTATATTTTGAATTTTCTGGCCATAGGCTACGTAGTCCTATTTACTCTGGGTGACTTGAATAACTCGTAAACCATAAGAGATGGGCAAAATCGTACTCCACAGAAAATGTAGATCTCGCCAAAACACACAATTTATGTCTGAATAAATTTTGTTTCAGAGTGAACCATTTCGGACACATTCCTTGTTATTTCTGTCAGTTCCGGAAAACAAAACTTTCGTGAAATGGAAAATTGTTGTTCATTTTAAGCGTGCAAAGAGAACGGTATCTTAAAGCTTTAAAAGATTTGACTATCGCCCAAAGCCTACGGTATTCTAATATTCCCTTTGCACTACAAGAAAATAAGCAATAAGATAATTTGTACAAATGTTTATCTCAACTAACACGAAGAAGATATAGGAATAAGAGTTTGTAAAAAAAGGTAGAGAAAGTCATATGAGTGCAACACATGCGATTTTTAATTTCCAGATTCATCCTAAAAGAACTGACAAACTTTCAACAAACATCGCTATGCGTGACTTAATCCGAAAAAGGAAAAGTGCAAACATTGGTTACTTTTAATAGAGTACGCTAGAATTTGCAATTAGTGCTGAAAGAACTATACGCATTGAAAAATTTAACCAAGTAGTACTATTAACAAACGAATTTAAAAAATGTTGCTAATGGAGTGATCAAGTGAAGTTTTAAATTCTGAAAATATGGAATAATGCGAAATTAGTAACTTCTAAGAATGTAACACTGTGATTATAAATTATTTCTGGGAAATTAATACGTAATATACATCAAGAATATCAGTCGCCAGAAAGAGGCTACGGCAGAGTAGTAACCCCATTCAACCAACAGCTTATCAGCTCTTTACCACCTTTACACCCTTTATAGGCCAGTCAGGTAAATTCAGTAAAAAAAGCACTTGCTGAGGAAGGCTATGAAATAAAATTTCTAAGAAGATTAAATATACAGCTGCTAGAATTAAATCGGGTACGAGTAACTAAAATAACACGAATATATGTACTGTTAACCAAACGCAATGCACTACAATTTTTAAAAAGTTGTTGGTATAAAGATACACTCACCTTCACATGAAATAAATTCCTCTGGCGCAGCTTTGAAGACCCAAAGACCACCACATAGGTCAGAGGTCAGTTAAAGGCATCTCGTGGCACATATACCTGTTGTTTAGTCTATACGCACGCACAATACACTGCCAGTATATCTCTCTCTTTCTCTTTCCCTGACTGTCTCTGTCCTCTTCCTGCTGCCTGCACGCCATCGACTGCCTTCCAAATAGCAGAAAAGAGAGGCACGAAGCAGAGGTGCCAACCAAAATCGAGAAGCTTTAAGCGGCCTTCAAAATCTGTGTTTCTTGCAAACTCCAGCAAAACAGCACACGTTCACAGCTTGTGACGCTCAAAGGGCAAAGACTTGGAGGAAAAAAAGCTTCAAAAATAGGAAAATCTTTATAGTTTATCTTGAAGGCAGTCAGAACTACCTTGCATTACATAAAAGAAGCAGTGATGAATTTCGGGGGTTACATTTAGGAGTTGCATTGCACGGTTAATGTGCACTTTTAATTTCTAAGGAAAGAAACTAAATCCAAAACACTTGCTGTAATTTGGATGAAGGAGCGAAATAAATTACTTACACTGCAAGATTTACTTTTGCACAAGTAGTAACCCAATGGTCGAAATACATTCTAATACTACACAGTAAAATCAAAATCTTCATATATGTAGGTATAACAGACTAAATGGCTAAAATTGCCAAAACGAGTATTTTCTAATTCTTGTTCAGTCTTATACACTGGCATTTTCAGTCATTTTCAGAGGGTTTCATATGAGATATGTGAAGTGTGCGTGGTATTTGTTTCGAATATTCCGCGAAATAATTAATACTCACTTATTTAACGTATTTAAGATAAGTAAACAATTTATAATACCTGCCCGCCTCGGTAGCGTGATGGTTAGCGTGTCTGCCTCACGTTCAAGAGGTCGCGAGTTTGAATCTCGCTTAGGGTAAGTTATCCGGGTAAGGTTTTTTTTCCCGAGGTTTTCCCTACCCTGAGAAGACGAATGTCGGGTAACTTAAAGCTCCATGGACCTCGGGCTCATTTGAGCATCATTTCATTCATTCGTCCGATATGACACAATGTTGGAGGACGTTAATTATTTTTAAAAAGAAAAGGAAAAAAAAATTACAATATCATTCATAGATTTTAATTAAGATTTATTTTCACAGTTGGCACTACGATTAATCTGGTAGGCTGCGAGAACAATATTTTTAGCGTTTTAATCCAGGAAAATGAGGAATTAGACATATGAAGAATATTGTTGTTTTCTAGTGCCTTGCATCTGGCAATGAAGCCATTAGCATTCGTGCTTTCCAATACTTTTGAACTGTAGTTTCTTCTGATCTTAATGCTTCACAGGTCTTCAAGTGGTCTTCGTTCATTTCTGCTGGATCGTTACACAGGACACATATTGGTGAGGCTGAGATACCTATTCTGTAGAGATGACTTGCTAAGCAGTCGTGATTTGTCAGTAGTCGGAAGGCTGCAACTGCTGTTTTCCTTGGTCTCTGGGGGATTATATAATTATAATATTATATTATAATATATTATATAATTATATAAATATTATATAATCGGATTTCCGGGTGGGGACATCTTTAGGCAAATTTCATCACAATTCCAATACTTTAAGAATTCTACAATGGAATGCAGGATGTATGTCCCAGCCTAAAAAACCTATGATGAATATAAATGAACGAATTTGCGTTAGTAGGCTATTTACTAAACGTAGATCTATTATATTTAAAATTACAGTAGTTTGACTTTTGATCGCTAATCGATTGTAATGTATAATAGTTTTACAGCGATTTACGGGGTGCAGTTGGCAACCCTGATTAAACAGAATAACAGTACTAAATTGTATAGAAGAATGTCAATATATGGTGATTTAACGCCTCAATGTATGAAATTCTCAATAAAATAGTTAAACTACGACACATTTTTTAGATATCCAATGTTATTGGCTTGAAATTGTCAATACTTTTGCATTTTTTTTACGTTCTGTATCTATCAGCTGTTTCTCGCAATTTTATGGAAAATGTACAACATTTCAAGGCTAGAATATAAGGCACAGTTTCTAAATATTTGACTATCACTATTCCCTTTCACCTCCAACAAATGAGTAACGAAACAATTTATGCGTGGATTTATCTGAATTAACTTTAAGCAAATAGAAGAACAAGCTCTTGAAAGAACAGTTTATAGAAGTCAAAACAAGCAATAGCTGGTAGAGAGATTCATGTAAATTTAGCGTTCAAGTTATTTTTTTCTTGACAATATTTGTTGTTCCGAAACATTTTATTCCATTCCTATTCAGAGAGATTGCATTGTGTTCATGTTGTTTCAAGCCCGTAGGAAGTTTGTGAATTACTCTATTGCAGCATAAGGCAACCTGAGGCAAGAGAACCCAGGGGATAACCAGGCTACAGGATAGCAATATTCATATGCATGCATATTTCAAACTCTTTCGGTTGGCACACGTGCATTTGGCTGTGTTCCTACATTTATCAACTATAACCAAATACATACGCTCTAAAGTCAATACAGGAAAACTGGCTCGTTTAACATTGCCAGCTTTCCTGCCATCTAGCGGCAAGCATAATCACAACTTTAGCCTAGCATAGGGAGTAAATGGGACACTGATAGGCAAATTAAAAGAAAAGAAGTCTAAGGTAAAACTGTGGTTGTTATTTTAATACCAGATTTAAAATAGTGTCACAAAAGGCGCGGTGCACAACAAAGGACGGTCGGGGCTGAGTTACTTCACACCATTTACTAGGCCGGCGAGCAAACAAAGAATAAAACTCAGATGTATTGTTTTATTTAAAATAATGTTTCAACAAATGATTACTTAACATTGCAAAACAAAAACAAATTTAAAAATGGAATATAGAACTACATAAAACTAATGAACAATCTAATGTTTTGCATTCACATGACTTTCTACTCTTGTACTAACCATGCTTACAAACTATTATTCCTATATCTTCTTCGAGCAGTTGAGATAAACATTTGCAGAAATTATTGCTTATTTCCTTGTAGGTGCAAGGGGAATATTATAATACAATAGACTTTGAATAGTCAAATCTTTTAAAGCTTTGAGATTCCGTTCTCTTTACACGCTAAACATATAAAAAATGAACGATGTTCCATTTCACGAAAGTTTTAATTTTTCCGAAACTGACACAAATAACAAGGAATACCTATCTCCGAAATGGTTCACTGTACAAAAAAGTTTATTCAGACATAAATTGTGTATTAGCAAGATCTAAATTTTTTGTATAGTAAGATTTTGTCTATCTCTTACGGTTTACGAGTTATTGAAATGTCATCCAGAGTAAACAGGACTAAATAGGCTATAGCCAGAAAATTCAAATATACATATCACTTGTCATACAAATGTCTCAAACATACGGCATTTTAATCAAAATCTTCTGAGCCATTTTCAGAAAAACAAAATTTTCGAAAAATTTTCCATGTAAAGGATAGTTTAGGGTGGAGAAATTTCCTTCAAAATCTTCGTGTTGTATCCTTGAAAGACATATACATGCAAATATACGAACGCTAAATTCCCTAACACAAGGATATTTATTTCTAGGGGCAAGTTCAAATACTTCGATTTATAAACGCTTTTTAGAAATTCTTTTCACAACTGTGTCATTTTGCAATGCAACTAACAATTGTATGTTCTGGTTCTAATGTCATTGGTATTTTCTAAGCTTTTAAAATCTTCGAATCTGTGAATTGTAAATTCGCACTTCAACGTATCTATTTATTTCTATATATAAAATCGCCAACCAATCCTCTGTTTGTTGGACATGGAAGTTTTACACAGTGACATCACTCAGTTACAATCCATCACTGTTTGTTATGAGAAGGATGGCATTCATGATAAGTGAAAGGGTGTGTGTGCTGGTACAGACATGGACAAATTAATGAGTGCATTAGAAGAGTAGAATATTGCAGCACGAGTTTATTGATAGTCTCTGTGGCATATGTTATGTCTATCGGAAATATCGACTTGTGTAAACCGCACTACAACACGACATGGGACTTCAAAATATTGTGCTCTTCTAATGTGCTCAGTGAGTTTTTTTTTTCTAAATTCCACGTGATGTGCAGGATTAGTCAAGGTTGGCGTATAACATTTGCACATGACTGTTCTATAGAATAAGCAAGAAGCTAAGTTTCTTTCGAACACCCTTTATATACTGTTACATTTACAATGCATATGGCACTCTCTCGTGTCACACTATGGAAGGGAGCGTGTTCTTGGTGGTGAGAGGGGGCAAGCTGCTTGGTGCTGTATTATTTGCAAAGTGCTAGGAGGATGGGGGGAGGTTTATTGTGACGTCACGCCGTGTCTTATCATCCCGCTACCATAAGCACCACCAGCAGTAGTAGCTCTCTCCTTTATGAATACACTTGCCTCCTGCCCTTCCTCTCAGGTAGAGCAAGCCGCCGGGTTCACGAAGATTTCATCTCACCCACTTCTCTCTTTTTTTATTTCTCTCCCTCACTCTTCATGCCCCTCTTTCGTTTCACCTCGTATCCTTTTCTTTCGCAGAGATAGGACATTTACTGCAGGCAGAGAGAAGAAAAGATATAATAATAGCAAGAAGCATGAGCATTTCTCAAGTGTTAATTTCACGGATGGGTCTATTCCACTCTTATACAACACCAATGGCACCAGCAAACTAAGTAAGAAAAATCAATATAATTTGGATACCTCTGGGACACAGACCTCACAGATTTTGAATTTGTCTCTCAGGACAGACAAGCAACTTCTTATCGGTCTGCTGGCTCAGTTGGTTAGGAGCTAGCCTACGGATCCCTAGGTCGCTAGTTCATATCCGGCCCAGAACGATGGATTATAAGGGGATCACATAAACAAGCTGCGAAAACTTCAAGAATTCCCTTCTGAATTAGATTATAAATACTTCAAGACTTGCTATAAAGTTTGTTTTTCCAATAACTACCAGAATTACAAGTATTTAAAGTCTATATACTTAATAGGCGTGGCAGATATGCATTTTTAGTGCCTGTTTCACGACTGTTAGTTTTTCTTCGTTTAAAAGCCGTTTCAAAATCATTTGACCGAATTGTATGAAATTTGTTCCTAGTGTATCTAGTAGCAGGCCTGTTAATCTGAACTACCAACATGAACATAATACTTCTATACTTTTGGTATAAAAATTAAAATATAAACTATTTTAGCATACTTGAGTTTTTGTAAGTAAACATTCTTAATTTAAAAGCAGCTGACCCCACAAAAGATACTGGTGGTTCAGATTAATTCTGAAGGTATTTTAAATAGGTTGTAGAAGTACCTAATGGCATTAAGTGAGAAAGGTAATTAAAAGTAACAAATACATGTATACTTATAAAAAGTAGTTAATATACCTGGTAATAAAAAAGAATGAAATTTAAGCTTTAAATATATTTTCTGATTATTAAATAAGCTCCATATTATGTAAATTAATTTTCATGAAGTTTATTTGAATAATTGAAAAGCTACAAATTTTAGAAACAATTGATGGAAAGCGATTATTCCAGCGGTTTACACCCCTCAGGTGTAGTTAAAGGTGGCAGCCTATGTCAGTAGATTTACTAATATGTAAATAAACTCCTTTGGGGCGAAATTCCGACACACTTGCAGCAAGTGGCACCGACTTGAACCTTACAATTGACAGCGTCGTTAACAAACTATTGAACATGCAACCTCAGTAATTTTCGGTAAATGTGAAACTGGAATAATAATAATAATAATAATAATAATAATAATAATAATAATAATGATAATAATGATAATAATGATAATAATGATAATGATGATGATGATGATGATGATGATGATGATGATGATGATGATGATGATGATGATGATGATGATGATGATGATGATGATGATGATGATGATGATGATGATGATGATGATGATGATGATGATGATGATGATGATGATGATGATGATGATGATGATGATGATGATGATGATGATGATGATGATGATGATGATGATGATGATAATAATAATAATAATAATAATAATAATAATAATAATAATAATAATAATAATAATAATAATAATAGTAGTAGTACACATATCCGAATTTTATGTGTACGTGTGTGTGTGTGCGCATGCGCGCTTCTATTTGTGAACAGCACAACTCGAAAACCAAAAGTCTATTCATATCAAACTGGGTATTTAATGAACTTCCAAGGATGCAGAAGGAAATTTTCAGATAATTCTCCACCCTAAGCTGCCCTTTGAGTGCAAAAGTTTTGAACGTTTGATTTTCTAATAATAGTTCTAACAGTTTTGATTTTGATTAATAGCACATCTTTAATTTTCCGTAACAAACTCAAATATATATCTTGAATTTTCTGGAAATAGTCTCTATAGTTCTATTCATTCAAATTACTCTCTACAACTGGTTAACCGTAAGAGATAAACAAAACTTTACTACAGGAAAAAGTTAGAGCTCATTAAAATACGCTATACTCGTATGTATCCTTTAATATGTTGTCTTAGTATTTGACACTTTCGGAAAACTCAATAGAGTATGCTCAATAGAGTATGCTCAAATTTATCGAGCAAAATGGCTAGCACTAACGCCTGAGACACGTATTAGGGAGATCCTGCGTTAGATTTCCGTTAACTACCCACTCTGACCTTGGGTTTTTTGGTGATTTTCCTTTAACAGTAGCCAAATTCCAAGGTAGTTCTCATCTACCATGATTTCCGTTCCATAATTTCCTTTTAGCTCTGTTTTCTTCCTATGTTGGTGGTGCGCTTCTAGGTTTCGTGGTGTGTGGCGGTGCGGGACAGATGGCGCGGATGCTTCTCAAAGGAAAGAGTTCGTCCTAAGGACACTAAAGCGCTGAGTGTCGACAAACAAACAGATAAATGAGAACATTATATTGAAGTAAATGGTTATATGTTTGACAATACATATGTACGTATCTGTAATATCTATTCTTTAAATTAGTTTTGTTGTTACACCTCTGACTGTGACGTTTACAGTTCCAGGTTACCTGTATCACCCCCTTCCCCTCTCCGCCCTATCAGTATACACCTGCAGCTCGCAAACATTCCATACAAAAGGATATTTGTCCTAGCTCTGTTTACGACTGCGCAGGCAGCAAGTTACCTCAACGTAACAGACGAACGGAATAACTTTTATGTGAGATACCTTTAACAGAGCATCAAGTAACCAACAGAACTTATCCAATCACATACAATATAAACCCAGAATCTGAAAATAGGAGAATTGAACACAGTGCCTCGGCAATAACGTGGAGAATCACCTACAGGAGGAATTATGGTTAAAATTCTTATTCCTCCAATCCGCTTGAGTTTAATCGTGGTTTTACGTGTCTCTCAGCTGAATGCCAGTTTCCACAATCCCCCATAGTCCACGTGGCAGTAAAAGGGCAATAAAGTTAAGGTGAGCAGTGCTGTAGGCAACTCTTAAGTCCAACTGTCTGGAATAATCAAACTTACTACTCCCAAGATCATGATGTAACGAACCCGGCATTGTGTCTCCATAACCATTAGTTCTTGTAATGTGTAGCCAGAATAAATGGACCTAAGCTATGCACTACACGTGTCACGGCGTGTGTTATAACTGTAGCTATTTACATGTGTAACAAATTGCGATAACATAGGGTTCTAGCACAAGAAGAAAGGCGAGTTGATCAAAACGCATGCGTTTGGTGGCCCTCTGCGATCTAGAAATATCACTAGTCTCTGGTTCCCGAGATCGGGGGTTCAAACCCGAAGGAGGGCAATGAACTTTTTTTCAGGTGTAAAATTCCTTAGCATGGCTTTCACCCGGTTGTCCAGTGTCACAGATTTACGGCCCATAAAAGGCTGAAAAGAGGCATCTGAGAAAAATCAAGCGGTCTTTCACGCCCAATACGGAATGGAACGCTAAGAATCAGAGCCCCATACTTTTCTCTCTCAGAAATAAACTCGGTTTAAGCAGTGATTACAAAATTACAGGGTGAGTCAGAAGTCTTCATACAAACGGCAATTATGCAAGTTCGGTTACTTTTCTTACCACTTTATTGTCTAAAATGTAACTACAAATGCTAGTGCAACCCAATGTAACAATATTATGCTATAGTTATACAATATTTCCAACACGTCTCCCTTCTATGTCCAAAGAAAGTTACAGACAATTCCAACGAACATCTGTCAATGCTGCAGTGATTCTCCTTTTAAGACGATCCAAATCTCGAACTTTCTTTTGGTATAGAATCGATTTCAGTTAGCTTCACAGGTAAAAATTCATAGGAATGAGATCTGGTGACCTGGTGGCCACTCTACCAGGCCACGTCGACCGATCCATTGCTGAGAAAACTGCTGGTTCAGTCATCGGCGCACTTCAACGCCGTAGTGTGGTGGTGCTCCGTGTTTTCTGCAGTCGTTAAGCGTTTGAACAGCTGTTAGCAGTTTTAAGTTTGTTCGTGTGTTGATAGAAATTTGAATGTGTGTCATCAAAGAGAGTTTTGAACATTTAATCGTTGCGTGAGAGTTGTTGCAGCATTGGAGAAGTTGAATCGTGAGCGAATCGTCGGAGTTGCTTGTTTGAACAGTCGAACAGTGTTAGCGTTTTATACGATATTAAGGTTACGAGATGGTGTTAGATACAAGGTCACGACGAGTACGATAAAACAGAACTGTTTTTGTGCTTCAGTTTTATAAGAGAAATAAAGTGACAAGAAAAAGTAACAAAGTGTCACTGTCGCACCGGTGTCAGAAGTGGGATTTGTCACATTGTCATTTTATTACAGTATTTTATAATATTGAAACACAATATTGAAATGAGCCCGAGGAAATATCTCCTTTAAGTCGCCTGGTGTAACGTGGAATAATTTATATGGTGTATTTACTCATATACGAGGGAAAGAGATAAAGAGGAACTTACAGGACTTCGTTTACAGTAGTAACAATTGCATTTATTAAGAAAGTTTTACGTCCGAAGTCTGCTAAAAGGTGCTACATTTAGAAATTGTGAGCTAAGTTCCTATGGGCTCGTTAGAGGCGCAATGGTAGCGTGCAACATGTAGACAACACGCACACAGTGCGAGTTTAACTTTCTAACTTCGCTTTGCCAAGTCTTGACAACTGCACGAAAGTTTCTGCAACATCGGGTAATAAAACAATTTGATGTATGCATTTTCTTCAGAAATGAAAACACTACAGTGTGTGTAAAGTTAGCAACAGGGGGCAAGAAAGAAAGTTACAATTAACTCCTCATGTTGCTAAATTACATAACAGGTATAAATGAAACGTTTTGTTTACCAATACTTGGCCCGAACATAAGTCACCCGCACTTTTGGTCTAAATTTCAAGAACAATTAGGATTGCGGCTTATATTCACTAGTGTAAAATGTATTGCGTTACATCCAAAAACTGGTTATCCAGATTTCACAGGAAATGAATGTTTTGTGATCCCCTGAATCTAAAAAAGAAGACATATTTTAGAAAAACGACCGCGCGTGCGTCTGTCTGTTTTTTTTTTTTTTTTTTTTTTTTTTTTTTTTTTAAATAGCATGCCCCATTCCGTATGAATACTACATGCTTGCATTTATTTATTTACATACAATTTTCATTTTATATACATGTATATATTGTTGGTGATGTTCTATTTGAACATTTGCACTTTTATTTACCTCTAATTTTTTCTCTACTTTAGTCTAACTGAATACTTCTCTATTGTGCATATTTACAGTTTTTTTTTTATTTGATGTTTGTTGTTTAATGCTATTTTATTTTGCTTGACTTTATTTCTTTAACCTAATGCTATTTTACAAATCATAAATCTAGTACTTATCATATAGTGAAAGGCAAATATAATTATACTCGTAACAGCAGTAGAGTATTGAAATGTGTTTGGACAATGATACTGGTAGCAATCTTGGTAAGGAGTAGAAATTATATATATATTTGGACTTAAGTCATTCTATTTCTGTGAATTTTATAGCATTAATGAAGTTAACCAAAGGTTGTATGAAATTGTTTCCAAGTTCTTCTTTGTTTATGGGCCAAGTAGCACCTTTACTTTGTATATTTTGCATCAAAAGATAATGTGGTTTACTGTTTGGTCCTCTTCTTCACATTTGCACATTGGGTTATCTAAAAATCCAAACCTGTGGCGATATGATTTTAGCTTTCCATGTCCTGTTATAATTGCTGTGAACTCCGGAGATATTGGTAACCGTTGCTTCAATCTTCTTCTCACGGATGGGAAATATTCTTTGATTACTGCTCCACTCCTTGATGCTGTCCATTGTTGTTGCCATTCTTCGAGTCCAGTTTCTTTCTCTCTAGTTACTATTGCTTCTTTTAATACGTTGTCATATATTATTTCGGTGTCTTCCGCGGCAGCTTCGTGTGTGTGTGTGTGTGTGTGTGTGTGTGTGTATGTGTGTGTGTGTGTGTGTGTGTGTGTGTGTGTGTGTGTGTGTGTGTGTGTGTGTGTGTGTGTGTGTGTGTAAACAGCACATGTAACTTAAAAGCGAAAAGTTGGTTGAATCCGAAACCTGCCAAGGAACAGCACGAAAATACCCCATCCCCGAACTACCTTGTATATGTAAAATTGTTCGAAAATTTTCAGACTCAGAAAAATGTCCCTAATACTTCTGATTAAAATTTTCTCACGACAAATGATACGTGTATCTTGACTTTTCTAGGAATAGCCTCTGAGAGCTAAACCCTAAGCGATTAAACATGTCTTATCAAAATAGTTAGAACCATTTTAATATAAAAAATAACCAAACATACAACACGAAAGTTTTTAAGAAAAACTTACCCGTAAATTGATTAAAATACAATATATTTAATTTTTTTTTTTTTTGAAAAATTAATTTTAAATTTTCTAGTAAAAACATGTGATGTTCATTCATTGGGAAGGAATTTTTTATAATCCGGTATCGTAAATATTAAGACATAGTCAAAAACGTAGATCTCTTTCGACACTCAGTTGATTGCAACTAAGTTCACTTTTTGGCATCAGCCATTTCCGAGAACTACACTGTTGTTTGTCACAACTCTAACATGTAACTGGTTCTTTTAGAAAATCAAGCTTTATAAAGAGCGGCAACCTGGCCGAACGGTTAGAGCGTTCGCCTACCATGTAGGTGGCCGGGTTCGATCCCAGGAACCGCATGTGTTATTTGTGGTGGACGAAGCGGCGTCAGGGCGGGTTTTCTCCCGGCTCTCTGGTTTTCCGCGCCACTAATTCCACCAGTTGCTCCATTATCACCTTTCTCATCATCGATTTTGCCTGTATTCCATATCATCCTCTTCCTTACTCTCATACCTGGTGCTTGGCTGACCACCCGCTTTCAGGTCTTCACTCTACCAGGTCCATAGGTTCCTGTGCTCGCTGACAGGCATCTGACCCTAGGCACTGGCTTGTAAGTCCGACATAAGTGGAAGGTTATCAGGTAAAGGGGGAAAAGAAAAGAAAAAAAGGAAGCTTTATAAAACTATAAGCTCTTGTGTTTAGTTGCGTGAAATGTCAAAAAACTGTATTTCATATGATTCATGATCCACAGTCCCTCAAAATGAGCATCATAAATCAATAAAATTGCTTGTCTATTACCTTAAGAAATTTGTGCGCATCCTAGTTTGTTTTATAAATTATTAAATGCATTAAAATGAATATTTCCTCAAGTGATTAGCTTGACTTGTTTACGATTTCGTTTAAAGACTAGGCATAATGCACAAAAATTGTATTAAGGGACACTGGGAGTGAAATTTGAAAGTTCCACATTTGTGAATAGATTTTTCTGAAAGTTTTACTGTGTTTGTATTTATATGAGAATAGGAAGTACACCAAATTTCATTAAAATTGGATAACTCGTTTATGATATATACATTATTTTATGAATTTAATAGGCACATTTTCAAAATGTAGCTCGCGTCTATTGACTTTTCAAAATTCAGTTATATTGCCAGAACTGGTACTCTAAAACATGGGTAACAATTGTACGAAGAGATATTTCAAATACGTTTGCTGATTATGCCGTACATATTTTTTTAATAACAAGAAAATTTAATCTCAAAATTTATTGATTTTTTTTCATAAAAAAAAAAGGTTTTTGCAATTCATGTTAATGATAACATCAATGTTGAAACACAGTTTTGTTTCGCTGTTATTTGTGAATACCTTTGGAAATTTTCATTGAATTGGAAGCAAAATTCAGGCGCGACCTTCTTTTGGAATATGCAAAAATGTAGTTTTGAGAAAAACAGGCTTTTATATAGGAACATACTGTGTACGTTAAGGGAAGAGCACTATTTGAATGGGCCGTAATGACCACATGGATTGGGGGATATGACAAATGATAGCTGATCCAAATAGACTCATGTTCCAGGAACATTTTAAGGTAAAAATTTTTTTTTTCGACTTTTTGACAATTTTGACCAAAATTTCACTCCCAGTGTCCCTTAAACAAGGGTTTGAACTACACAGGTAAATATAAAAATCCAGTTGGAAACGTAGGATCATAGCGTGACAAGTCGCTAGAGTCAATCTTCGCATCCTTCCCTCCACGTGACACCAACTTTATGAAGACCAAGTTAAGGTGTAAACATCAAGATGAAAATATGGGGCTAAGGAGGTGGTAAACGGGAGGAAATTAGGATGAAGGTACAGGACTGGTGTAGCTTTTTGGCATATGTACCTTCTGCTGAAGGTAGCAGATTTAAGGGACAAAAATACACATATCACAGAATTTAAGAGATATGAACACTACGTTTTATAACCCGCCCATCCTTCCGTTCTTTTACACCTTCCTTTATACAAAATTCATGGCAAAATGTCAACGGTACTCCATTTTGTAGTGGTGTGATATTTACTTTTGCAATTTTGAGTGTGGTATCATTCCCAATGTTCATGCACAGTTCTCACACGCTGTCTTTGTCTGGTTCATGGAATCTCTTGCCTCTACCCAGGATTCGCTTCATATAAAATACGGGCTTTGACTTTTTCTAATGTAATAAATTTGTTTTTACTTTGTCCCAGATTACGTGGATTCCATAGGCTGCCATTGGAGCTATGGCTGCTTTAAGAAGTGTCATTGCTGCTTCTATTGAGCCTCTTAGGCTGAAAAGTGATATTTGAAACCAAATCATGCATGCACAGGATATTTACTGTGGCCTGCTACGGCTTAACTGCCTCCAGTCACCTCATATTCGTTTTTCGCTCAGATGTTGGCCGCTCTTCCGTATGAATGGCACATCTACAAAGTGCCACCGGTCAAAGCATGTCATAATTAAGACTAGTTGACTTGGAACAAAATTAAACCTTTTAAATGTTCTATTTATTCCCACAGTAACCGTTTGCCCCAAAAACGGCATCCCAAAATATTAAGATATTTAGTATATATTAGGCAAGGCTAAAAGCTATACTGAATCTGTTAACGGGCTGGATAGTGAATCTTCGCGTAGGGTTTAATGAGGTTAAGTTGTCATTTATAACAACTAATACCAGAAATAATATCCCTAACTTAAAAGGAGAGATTGGTGAAAATTGGGCAAAATGAATATCTACAAAATTAATCTCTTTAATATATTATGTCAATTTCTCTAAGAATGCTATCGGAGTAGAAATAAGACTTACAAGAAAACTTTAGTAGTCTTAAACAGAAAGTGTTGTAGTGCATTTGAGCCTTTTTCTGATATTCCTCATAGTTTTTCCAACATGTCTAGGTGTGCTTTTCCAAATTTCTGGGCATATGTTAATCCGTTTCTAAAGCACGCAGTTGAGGTAAAAATGTATGTACAGTGTTGAATAAAAAATACATTAGAATAATTTTAGGGAGTTTTATAACATTTTCCCGCGCTTTTTTCTCGATTTCTTGATGTTGCATTCAATAGTATACCATGCAACATACTATAATGATAGTAATTATGTTTCATACGACAATTTATGCTCGACCATATACCTAATTTTATATTATAAATATTGTAAAATGTTGTACACTCACCGGGGACAATGACCTACATATTGCATCAGCTGATAGTTGGGGTTCTGCGCAGGCGCTAACGATCGATTCGTTTCCAGAATGTCACAGCTGCATGATAAAAATGATAACCTTGGAAAGCTACGAAACTAGAAAGCAAATTCAATATATTGGTTTCCAGACGGCATTTCATGTAAAAGTTACTTATTGTACGATTAGTGAAATTAATTTGTGGAACTGTGCTTAGTGGAATATTCTTGGAAGCTGATGCTATATTGAGGTTAATTTGTGTGTTTAGTGTAAGCTGCATCTCACTGTCAGTAGTGTCCAAAATTTTAGCGTTTTCTAAACTCACGCTAGTTGTGTTTCGAGAATTAATCGATATTGCGCTTTGCCATTGCTGCATGGGAATTCTCTGATTGGTGGAACACCTGTCCTTTAATGAAAATTGAATTGTTTTATTGGATGAAGATCATTACTTTAATGAAAGTTTGATCTTACGGAGGTCCATAAAAGGATCGCTATCAGACTTATAATTATTAAATTTGGATACGGTCGAGCACGAAATAGTATTAGATGTGTAGTTTGGGACTGATTGTGAATAATTTTTTCAATATCTTATATGCCAACTAAAAGTTACTAAACAGTTAATAAGAGGCAAATATGTTACCCTCCCTCCCTCCCTCCACCCCTTCCTCCCTCTCTTTAAACATATGAATTCATGTACTCTTTTCTCAGAAAGTATGAGAAGTGGAGAGCTGAAGATTCAGTACATACATATATATACACACACACCACATAGTTGAAGTTTCTGAACCACAGTAATAATTTTTAATATATTTGTGAAGTTAAAAGAACAACATTGCAAATTTTCCATATTTTCACGTTTTTTACTTTGCAAATATACATTTTTTAAATTGCTAATAAATTCATATGCTTAGTTAAATAATTGAACTTCACAGGATAGTTGATTACACTAAGAACAAGCAGTCTAAAGTATGAGTCTGCATTGCAAGTAGTTTAAGAGAAGTTTATTGTCATGATTTATAAAATAATTTTAAAAAATCATGAAAAGCCATTGAAGACTTTAAGAGTGGTAATTTAACTCACTGTATAATTTCTGTATGTTCAGCTACGTTAATATATTGTTGAATATTGCATAGAGAAAGTCTCTGAACGTAACACTTTTTTTTCCACTTCAAACACTGAGTTTACGCTAAAATCTGTGACGGTATAGAATTAATAAATCTCTGGACAATTAAAGGTTTCTAAACGGGTGTGAGCAAGCGGGGCTTCAAAAGGTGAAGGAATGTGTGGTGCACGTGACAGCACGAACTTCGTTCAGCATCTTGGTTTCCCACTTCACTCACTCACTCAGTTCTCCCTTTGTGAGAGGACTGTGTACCAAAACCTCAAATTCCTGAGCGCCCACTGAGAGAGGATTTCAAAGACACCTTCTGCTATAATTCTCCCCTCGGAGGGAATCCTCTCACCACTTCAATATTGGTAGAGTGGCATGACAACGTGCTGCTTCAATGGGAGGGACTACACCCGAGAGATGATCTCTAAGTAGTGACCTCGTTAGACGCAATTCAACTCGAGCGTATTGACACAAAATAGAGTAGCCCTCACCACAGCTTCTAAAAATATCGACACACGTTTGGCCACTACCTTGTTTTGGAACTGCATGCAGCCGAAACGGGCTTTAAAGGGGACCAAGGGGATAGAAACCGGAAAATAATTGAAGAGCTGAGTGTTACCACTAGAAATATACAGGATGTATCAAAATTCTTTCACTGGTTTTAGGGGTCGATGGAACTGTGATAAACATGACAGCCAATTACTATTCCACATTTTCACTAAATCATATATATTGAAGATTTAGTGCAAATGTGTTGATTTAGTGAACAGTGTTTGTGATAGACTGCAGCTTTCTCTAATTCTATTTGTAGCAATTTGTTCTGTTTTTGATGTTCCAGTATTTATAATTACATTAGTTTCTGTATATAAAAAAGTCTTAATTGCTTACATTATGTGTGTGGCCTCTATTATTAATCATGCCCCATATCTTATCTCTATCTACAAAATCGAAGGCTTTCTTGAAGTAGATGAAAGCTATATGCGTTTCAAGATTGGCTTATCGTCGTTTTTCTAAAATACTTTTTAAACTAAAAACATTACCACTGTATGATGGTTATTAAGAATTTTTGCATACACTTTATATAACGTGTTCAACAGGCTTATGCCTCTGTAATTCTAACACTCATCGCTTTGACCTTTTTTTGAAAAGTGAGACAATTTCTGTAGTTGAGTTGGAGATTTTAGCTGATAGCTTAGTGGTTAGAGCAGCCGGATGGTAACCGGTAGGTCCGTGGTTCAAATCCCGGTCATGACATTCAATTTTTCTGTCTCACTCTACCCTTCCCGAGACAATTTCTGTTGTTTTCCATGACTGAGGAATCTTACTGCATTTCCAACATCCCTTATATAGATGTAACAATCTTAATTAGAATCCCAATGAATCTTAATTGACAAAATAAACCACAGTATTTCAATAATTAAGCATTTATTATTATTTGATCTACGAGCTTTCCTATTTTTCATACCTTTCAAGGTTATTTGAAACTCTTCTAGTGTGATTAACTACGGTTTCCATTATATTGCAATTATTTTCCGTCCATAGTTGTTTTAGTATTTTCGTAATACAGCACTTCTTTATATTCTTCCCATGGCTCCCTCTTTATTATACGGATATTAGCATTACCTCTTTCTATTTGTTAAAGTGTTTCATCATTTTAAAAGCCAATGTTTGTCTTCAGTAAATATCGTGTTCTATTCTTGCTATAAATTAGACCAGTATTATTCATGGGCTTCCCTTGTTATCTGTTATAGCCTAATTTAGCTTCTGTATTTTTTTATATCTTTTTTTGTAATAGTTGCACATATGCTTGCCTTTTGTTTTTCACAGCTTCTTCTATGTGTGTGTTCCACATTCTTAACGCTTTTTCCTCTTCTTGTTTTCCTATTCTTTCCTAAGGCTTTATAAGCTGATTGCTGTGTATTTCTCTTGATATTTTCCCATTCTTCTTCCATATTCTTATTAGTAGTTTTGGATAAGTTCTTCTAACTTTTTGAACCAGGGATCTCACTAGTAGATATATTTTAAAAACTCCTTCATTAGTTTTTAATTGGTTTTGTTTAGGTCTACATTTCTTCCATCTGACTATCTGGGTGATAGTTCCGATCATTAAAAGGTGGTCGAAATATACATCACTTCCTCTTTGTACTCCTGCATCTGGTTTTTAATCTTGTCATTCACCATAATGTAGTCCATAATTGACCTGCTTCTTCTAGGACTCCGTGTATACTTGTGTATGTCTTTCGTTTTGAAATTTAAAATGAGTGGAGCAGTTTTTCATATTTTACATACAATATAGGAATTATAATATTATGCATTACAAAAATTGAGCTAATTTTTTTAAAAATGATATTATATAAATGGCAATTTTCACTACAAGATTAGAATTTTTAAAAACTGGTTTTTAAACGTTTTGGAATACTATTTTCTGAGTTTACCTTAGGTTTAAACTTATTAGAACAGAGGGTTGTTTGATTAAACACAGCATACCAAGATTATGCTTTCTGTGTATTAATCCATATGAATGAATTTATTAATTTATTAATTTTACGTAATAAAGTTTTGCCCTGAACTATTGCTCTTAATATTTTTAACACTTGTTTTGTTTTGACTGTATCTGCTCTGGTTTTTGTTGCATAAGTTAACATTGGTCAAACTATTATTTTATAATTTACTACCTACTGCCATATTTTGCCAAATTATGTCTTTTATCCATCTTGATATCTGCACGCTTTAGCGCCCTGTGGTTTTACTTCTCGATTTAAATTTTTAGTGCTTGTTAGTTGAATATCTAAATAATTAAATTCTGGAACCGTTCAATAACGTTAGGCATTTAGGTTTTGTGTTTATTTCCAAATTATATATTTTTTCCCTTATACTGAATTGGTGCAATAACCTTGCAGTCCATCTTCTGTTTGATATGAGGATATCTTAAATACATGATAATTTAATTAAAGTGGTTAAAATCATTTTTGAAAAAAATTAAAAATTTCGAAAGATGTACCACGGATGTACCGCGGAAGTGTGGAAGTTTCTTAAAAATATTTTTCAGGCAGCTTAGGAAGATTTTGAACTTTAATACCAAGTTTGTTATCCCTCCAAACATTCATCATAAATAGGATTTCTTTTATTCAGGAGGCACCAAAACATGTTTTTCTGGTGAAATCTCGATATCCAATTTTGAAGGATTGCAATATTTCCACTTACTGTGTGTTAGAGAAGTAGAAATAAAATTTCAATGTGGACAAGTTAATTAAAAAGAAATGAAGCATTTAGGTAGATCTAAACAAAATATATTGTTCGCACTACGGATATTGTCTGCAAAAGTGTTATCTGAGCTTCCATGTAACTCAAGTCAAAGGACTACTTGGTAAAAATAATTAGCAAATTACATTTGACCCAGCTAATTAGGTCTAATTTTGAAGTGGTGGGATCTGTGGAACACACCTTTGAGAGCTTCTGTTGATATTCTTTTGAGGAGCCCAGCACCTTCTCTTACAAACTAATATTAAAGTATTTACCTTTCACATCGTATTCCTTGGCAACGTCAGAAATAGAGTCGTATTTTCTAAACTGTAAAAGTTTGGCCATTACTTTCGGATATAGTAAAAGATGAGTATAATTTTTTTCCACATTTATTGCATTTCCCAATGTAGAATTTAAACTGTGGGTATCAATCGAATGAGCAGAGCTAGGACAAATATCCACTGAACGTGACCGCCACTCTACGTCATCCTGAACACAGAATCCAGGGCTGTACAGTCGAGGCAGTAGTAATGGCGAAATAGGTGCTTGACTTTTACTCCGAAACTTTTCGACGCTTTATCTATGTAAACCAAGACTTTCTTAAAACGCAGACTCACCCGTTTCTCTCTACACATTTCAACTCTACAAAATACCAAACTTATTGCTGCATTGGTTTAGAACCTAATTCTTCCCTTACCGGTGTATTTTTGATTAGAAATAACCTCAAATTAAGTAATACGAACTTGGGCTGCTGGATAGTACTTTGGAAAATCTGCCCAGTGACGTCATAGTCTCCAGTGATAGGCAGATTCTTTGCTCTGTGATGTCATATTCGCGGATAAACTATCTGACTGCACGGTAAGAGCTGTGCAGTAGCTAAGAAGATCTGTAAAGCTACAACTGGACAGGCTTTAACCGAGAATACATCGCAAAGACACAGGTACTTCAGGTTCCATTGCCAGCGCGGTGGTTCGGGTGGCTGTAGACAGATGGTGCCCGAGTCGTAAGGGACGCTTGGACGCCCTCTGTGTAGCGGTGAGGATTTCAGGTGGAGTGTCCGGTGGCTCTGTCAACTTTAGGGATTTCCGCACGTCTCGGTGGCGCTGCCATCGCTGACCTGTATTAGGCTTGTAGCTTCCTTTCACCTCATCTCTTCCTCCTAAGGGGCTGGTAGAGTGCAATAGACACATGCAGGATCGCAGTTGGTAAGGTGTCCCTCTCCACTACAATACCTCATGACAAGGTTCGGAGAGGGAATCTAGCATCTCGACCTATGGAAGAACATTTGTCGGGGCAACATTGAGATGAGAGAAGAGAGAGTGTCTGTACCTAGGCACGACAACAGAGGATGGAGTCTCCATAGTCTTCAGATATAGACTCGCCTCACCTCCGAGGCTGGGAAACTGCCTGCGATCCGGAGAACGAAAGTTTATAGAGAGCTTTCTCCCTGCCACTCAACGCCGAGACTTCCACCAACATTGAAAGAAGGTAAATGAAATGGTGCGACACGAAATTCGGGGAATGTAAATAACATTCTCAGCATTCACCCAGTGACCCGAGAAAATCCCGCAACACTCATGGATCACCACCCCTGCACAAACCCACCCGCCCCCCCCCCCCACACACACACACACATACACGCACGCGCGCGCACACACATATGCACACACACAGACACACACACACATCTATCCATCCAAACATCCATACATGCATACATCCATACATAAATTTAATAACACGTAAACCTGCTTTCCCCTGTTTTATGTCGCTTATGCCATATGCCAGGCTTCGTCACGAGTGCAGGGCAATTGTAAGTCTGCCCTTGTGATGGCATATGGCATTGGGGTACCATCCAGTCTATCTGCTTTGACGTTAGCCTTTAGGGTTTCATCCCAACATTATACCATCTTGCTTCGTCACGAGTCCAAAAAGAGATCAGCGCAGGGTAACTGTACCTCTGCCTCTGTGACGCTAGATGGCATCTGGGTGCTATCGAGTCAGGACCTTCTAGATTAACGGACCTGACACTGCCATCTAAGTTGTACAAAAATGGCGTCGGCTGGTGGGATTTATTTCTGAGGTGTTTCCACACGCTGTTTTTCGTATTATTTTCTATGTCTTCGAGTTATTGTTTCTTATAATAATTCCTATGTAAGTTTGTCTTCATATCAGCAAAGCGAGTGTTTCAAAAGTTTTATTTGGGCAGTATAGGAACAGGAATAAATGTAATAACGTTTTGACTGTGCCGTGTGCTATCCACGTGTTCATGTTTATTGTGTTCCATCTAGGACTATGGCTACATTAGCCGTATAGTGTGGTTAATTTATCTGTTTGCAAGTACAATTTGTGTCACGATTACAGTGGTGAGAGGTTGTTGAAGAAAAACTGTTCCAGTAGTGTATATTAATGTTGCCATACTACAACCTAACCTCAAACACGACAATGCACCGTAACTGTTGCATTCCCGGATGCAAATTAAAAATCAGAAACTTTCAGTTAAAACAAAAGGTAAATTACAACATAAAGCTTCTAAATTCAGTATTTAATTACAATAAATTGCAGCGTTATGTGTATTAGTTGCCGGTGTGTATATAACATGGTGAATAGTGTGAATAGTGAAAGACAATAATTTCGAGTGAATTCAATTAGTGGCATCTGCAACACCAACAGTTTGTTTCATGTAAGTAGTATGCTGCTCATATTTGTACATTATCTTTTGTCTTTGTAATTTAAATGTGTAGCTGTAGTTTAGAAGAAATGTGTTATGTTGCTGCATGTAAAACTGTAGACTATAGCAAAGTTTGGTAAATATTTACAAAATCGTCCGCTCGAGAAAACGAATGAAACATAGTGCAATGGATGCAGTTTTTATTGCTGATTACGATCTTGTAAGTTTTATTGTGCGCTCAAGCTTCGTGTTTTATTTATGAGAAAATTTCGTACGGTCGATGAAGTGGTTTTATTTCGCTTATGCGGCGGATATTTAGCTAATAAATGTGCATAAACGAGTGTAATATATGCTACAATGATTGATTAATGCATTTACGTTGAAATGATTGCATAAACACTACCCAAATTGTAAATATTTCGATAACACAGGACCCTGTCACCCCACTCATATGCAAAACTAACCTAACCTAAGCTAACACAATGTTGCTTTACAATACTGATTTAAGATTACGTATTTCATGTATTTCATTTACAGTGCTGTTTTACGGTTATTATTTTTAATATTTCATCTGCTTTTGTGGATTCCCCCTGTAAAATAAAGTGTCCTGAAGTGCTGAGTAATATGTTGTTGCAAACTGAGTAATCAAGTTCTCAGTAATAGTGAAAGCAAAATTTCACCCTAAAGGTTTTGAATTCAGTAGGTAGCTTTAGGTCATTCTAAATGGCAGCATTTGTATATCAGCCATCCAGTATAGTATGTTTTGTGTAGGTATATAACATTATGCACATTGTACAAATGTGAAAAACAGTGTAAACAATGATTAATAATTCTGAGTCAACTCACTGTCAACACTTCTGTTTTATTTAAGTAACATGCTGCTTGCAGTTTTGTCTATCTTCTTTGTAATTTGAGTGTGTAATGCAGTTACATAATGGCATGTAAACCTGTAGATTGCATGAATGATATTTGAGGTTATATATTTCATTGCCCATGGTTTATCGTTTAATATTAAATGTCATTCTTTTTTGTTTACTTGAGTTTATGTTTAAGACAGTGTTTTTGTGTTTAACACAGCCCATATTCACAAAATAGGCGTGTTATTACACCACATTTTTATTTTACTGCGTTGAAATCGTAGCCTGTAGACGAGTTGTTTACAAGTAGTTCCCACCACTTTGGCCGCCATCTTGAATTACAGTGTCAGGTCCGGTATTTAGGAGGTCCTGATCGAGTCTATCTGCTTTCAGTATCTGTGGATAGATGGCACAGCATTCGCTGTCACCATTTGGTTTTCATTTATACTATTGTTACTGCACAGAATATCAGTAAATAGACAAGCAGAGAGACAAGGTTAAAGTTCTATAAAACAATGACAATTCTTACACTGCTCTACGGAAATGAGACATGGATTCTCGCGAAGAAACTCAAAAGCCAAATACAAAGTACAGAGATGAACGCTTTAAGGAAACAAAGGGAAACAAAAATACTCAATAGGTTCAAGGAGCAATTATTAGGAGACGAATTAACACTTTGCTCTCACCGTTACGTGGTGAAGAAGACTATTGTTTTATAATTAAGGTCAAATTTTGGATAGTATAAAATATACCTTGGCGACTGAGGAAGAACCACGATAAAATCCCAGTTAGATTTATCTGCCCACGCGATTTGAACCTCGATCTCCTGACTGAGGGCCGCAGACGTTACCCTCTGAGCCATCCCGTTCGGTTTAAACCAGGGATATCCAAACTTGACTCCTTGGAGACCTTTCCTTCAGTCGAAGGGACAGTCAGTAAGTATCCATTGACGGGCATAAACATCCGATACCATGGTCGTTTCTAGGTTATACCTTCAGTTTTCAGGGAACATCCTCAGAAGACTTCTTTAATTTGGATGATTTTTGCATAAACCACCAAACAAAAGCTAAATGCAATATATGGATCTCGTTAAAACGTACAATTTATGTCAAATGCTTCATTTTTCTTTTAAGTGAAGCACTTTCGAGACAGTTTTATTTGTTTGAATTTGCCAATACTTAAACTTTTTTCAAAGAAGAGTATGTTATTTGTCTTTATCTCTTGGCCTTGCAAAGAGAACGGGATTTCAAAGGCACCGCATAGCAACCAGCTCTTAAAACATTTCACTATCGCTTAAAGCCTACTGTATTCCCCTTGCACCTACAAGAAAATTAGCAATAAGATAATTTCTGAAAATGCTTATGTTGATTAAAAAGAAGTAGACATAAATAAGCACTCTTATAGTGTGTATAGGAGTGAGTATAGTTCTACATATATTTCCGAGCAGATTTTCTTGAAAAATAACTATATTAAAAGGCTGTATCGGAATATATTACGCGACGGTCACTTGATGGATCTTCTAAAACTATGCACTTTGTTGCGAAATATTGATAGACTTTTTAAACGTAATCCATACCAAAGAATTCACTAGTGAACAGATGTTTATCGCATTAAGATTTGAAGGTGCCACTGCAACACAATGCACGGCGGAGTCCGCGTATTGTGGAAGGAGGTGAACCCAAACTCTCCTCTTGCGCAAACGTTGGACATCGCTGGTTTAAATAATTTTGTTGTTATTATAGATATGCATATTTCAGAGATATAAACAAAACACTAACAATGATATGAACTTTCTGCGTTGTTTACAGTAAATCATTAATATTCACTGCGCATTAACTTGAATGTGAACTATGAATTATTTATTTGTAATTAATGAATGTTGCAGTTTATATTTCACGAATGATATTACAACAATTTCACGCAGCAAATTTTCAAACAAAAATGTAATTAATCTCTGATATATACTTTTCTCTTTCTAACTCAGTAATGGAAAAAGCCACACGGCATGACACAGCAGCTGTAGTCAGTTCCCTCTATTAAATCACTGCCCGAAATAATTTAATACGGTTTCCTTTTTGGAGAGAAATAATTGATTTTATGCTCTACGTCCCCTTTGTGTATATCCTTCACGCATCCAGAGATATTTATTACAGCAGTGAAGCTGTTTCATTTCGTGTATGACGTTACAAGGATCATGTTTTACTTTATATGACACTGGGAATAATAAACGTTTTTATTGTTTAATCTTGTCCTCAGCCCTTGGCTGAGACCTTCATTTTTTATATTTATTAACGTTCTCCTCCATTTGTACGACTTCAAAGCTTCAGAACAATAATAAACCAAAACGAAAAAAACATTAGTTTTACTTCTCCCAACGCTTAACTAAGACAAAACTTTGCATTTCACCTAAAATATCGTTATTAATACTTCGCTATGGCAAGCACAAAATTTAACGGTGGCTGATAGCTGATTATTACTATTCTCTTTCCTGTTGTACAAATAAATTTTGGGGGTGCAAATGATAAATCACAGCGTGCTTAGCTATACAACAGCGCATGGTGTGGAAAATCTATGATTGGATGTTGTATCGAGCCATCCGCCATTAAATTCTTTTGTCAGCCATAGTATGAATATTTTAGTCTGTTAAATCCACCTTACAAAATCTGATGTGAGAGCTTTCTCTACCCATTCTTTAACAAATTAGTTTAACAAAAATTTACTTTTCGGTATTGTAATAAATATCTCACACAATTCCTTACCTTATTTTTTACTTATTTTTTATCTCCTTTTCTTTTTTCTTACAATGATAGGCCTCAAATAACAAATAGTAACACGTATAGCACAAGTGTAATCAACCCAACACAAAACTAATGCTTCCAGAAAGTTAACATAACTATTTCATTTTTCTCACAAAACTGCTGGACAATGACCATAGAATAACAAAGCTAATGAATGCTTCCAGCTTGTATCTCTTCTATGCCAAAACATAGAACGCATATTAGCGGAGGTAAACATTTGCACAAATTATTACACATTTCCTTGCATTTTCAATGGGAGTTGGCGAATACAAGGCCGGTTCCTTAGCTTAGTGAATAGCATACCTGTCCGCTGGGCAATGGGTCTTAGGTTCGATTTCCTATTGGAGAATGGGAGTTTTCTCTTTTCAAGATTCTTTCCTATCCTTTCTAGAATTTGGAAATATATATGAGAGTATAAATGTATATATGTCTCTGTGTTTGTGTGTGTATAATGCGAAAAACCCAAGAAAAATTGCTGAATAACCATTGGAACGTAAATGGTTGCCGATGTGACTATTGCAGTTAAATATGGGGTACAAATGTAACCATAAAATTAAAGAAATAGGGAATATAATAGACTTTAAGCAATAGTCAAATATTCTAAAGCGGTAACAGATGGATTTCCAATTCCATTCTCTTCGCATGACCAGAAGGAAAGTAAGAAAAGAAAGGGGAAATTGATTTTGTTTATATCTATCACAGTTGCGTACAAGTTATCCACAATGGAGCTTTTGAGACTCAAGGTATATATTTCATGTCATGAAAATGTCTTAATATATAGTATTTGAATCAACACTGTTAGAGCCCCATTCTTGAGAAAATAAATATATTAGAAAAATGTTCCGTTAAGGGGTAGTTTTCTTTAAAACTCTTGTAAAATGTAAAATTAAAACACCAAGCTTAGCATTTAAGTGACTTTTCATTTGAGTTTTGCTGTTCACAGGCACTCAGACATACACACACGAAACTTTTCTAAAAACTTTTTTATTCAGGGAACCTCAATACGCCATTTCCAGTGAAATCTCGGTATTGAATTTTTCGATGGAATGCAATAAATTTTATGTATGTACTATCTACATATGTGGTAGAGGAAGTAAAGCTTTAGTCTTTGGAAAATATTCCTTTTGTGTCTGTGAAGAGTATAACTCAAATTTGTAAATAAGTCATCTACAACAGTCTTGCTCGTATATGAATATTTTAAAACAATTTCTAGGCTTCATGATGTGAGGGGGTGCCCGACAGATGGCATGGATGCCTTCTCCAAGGCCCTATACTCTAGGGGGCTGTCTGGTTGACGGGTCGTTCATGGGGCGGCTACAGTGATGGGACCGGTCTCCAAGTACATAGCAAAATTCGAGTTCATTCATCATTAATGAACACCAGCTGCAGCCGCACGCTTCAAAAAGGGCTCAAAGCCAAGGCACCTCACACAATTGCTTGTGAATACGTGACCGACGACAATGAGTGCGGCAAACAAATCATTTCTAGGCTGCCCGTGAGATTTCTGGCCGCCGGCTTATTTACGAGAGGTTCGAGAAAAGGTGAATTTCGAGGAAAAATCTGTACTACGTCATTCTCGTCTATATAAGCGAGTGTGGCGACGAGAGAAGCGAGAGCTTTTGTGGTGCGCTCATGAGTGTTGCACGAAACAACTGCTAGCAGTGTGTGTATTGTGTGTATACAGTCCTCGAGAGAAATTCGAATTTGTCGTCAGAGACAGTTTGGAACATTCAATCACCATGTCGGAGTTTGAGGAGCAGTTTCAAAGCGTGTGATCATCAAAGTCAGCACTTACAGAGAGAACTGAAAGACAGAAAACTGGGGTCAGGGTACAGGAGGACGGAACAGCTGTAAGGTCACGATACGAAGGTAACGAACAGCTTTAGACTGCCTTAAAGGTGTAATAGAACTGTGTTTTGTGCTTCAATTTTATAAGAGGAAATAAAGTGTCAGAAAAAGTAACTGGACTTTGTTGTCATTTGACATAGTGGTGTCAGAGGTAGAATTTGCAAAATTTTCATTTTGTCACATTAATTGGTGGCATTTCAAAGCTATGCAACACAGCAAAAGTATAAAGGCTGTCAAAATATTAGTTATGCAATACTGTTTCTTATGCTATTCTAATATTATATGTTCATAAACTCCCTGCCTAAGATACACGATGTTAGGGCGTCCAAGTGAACTAGGGCATCTCGATTTCTATACCGCAACACAGGACAGGTAATATGGTCAGTGCTGTGCTTTGATCGTCTCCAACTTCCAGAAACTTCTGCACGAGAGGAATCTCACAAGGAATTCCTTTGAGGTGCAGTCTGGGTCAGTGTGGATAAGCTCAGGTAAGGTTTCACTCGAAGCGCCGTAGTAGCGATATATATATGGCTAAAATAACACACGCTTAGAAATGCTTGTATTACATCTGTAGTGTGTGCAAAGGGAATATACCGAACTTCAATTGCAGAAATAATTTAATTATGCTTAAAAACGACAGCTCCATGTTAGTAGTTTTACTAGCATGTAAAATAACTCCTGCGGGACGAAATTCCGACACACCGGCGACGCTAATATGATCCTGGCAATTGACAACGTCGTTAAATACAAAATAATTTTAATAAGTTTATCTTTCATAGATACAACGCGAAGGTATTGAATAAAATGCCGCCAGCTTCCTCCCACTAAATATCCTTTACATGGCAACGTTTTTAGGTTTTTAATTTTACAAAAAAATGGAGGTAACAATTTTTATTAAAATCGCATACATTCAAGATATTTTCATGAAAAACGAAATATATATTATGACCTTTCTGGGAATACCTTCAAAAGTGCTCTTCATTCTTCATCATTCCCATTTACATAGTTCGCGAACAGAACAACGTCTATAGCAGAGATGTTCAAATCTCTCTCACCTCTCTCTTTGGTGAAGCTTACGTAATGAGTGGCCATACCTCACTCCATTCCTTCAGTCGGAGGGACAGTCAGTGAGGGATGCAAACAGGCGATTCCATGGTACTTTCTAGGTTATAGCTTGTACTTTTTGGGAATGTCTTGAGAAGACCTCTTCATTCTGGATGATTTTTCCATTAATGGTGAACAGTAATAGACAAACAAAAGCTAACTAAACACAGAAACACACAATTTATGTGAAATATTCGCTTTTTAGTGAACCATTTCCGAGATATTCTTTCTTATGTATTTTTTGTTGTAAGCATTTCGAGTCACTTCGCTAACTTTGTACTACTGGCTTGTCCGTGAGTGGTTTGAGAAAACGTGAATTTCGAGAAAAATCCGTGCTATTCATTTTCGTCTATATAAGTGAGGCAGGAGGGCGAGAGAGGTATTTTTTGTGATGGAATCACTATTGAAATGAAGCAGTTTTTCTGAGTGTTGAGTCAATATTTCAGGAGCAGGTGAAGAAAGGCAGACAGAGAATAAAGAAAGACAGTGAGGTGTGTGTCAAGGTTACAATCTGACAGATCAACTAGTTTGGCAAAAAGGATTTACCTAAGCAGCAGAAATGAGATTGGCAGGTTTCCGATTGCAAGGTCACAAAAGAAACATCTATACCTTTTTATGATTCTTTACAGTTTTCATTGGTAGTGTTTCTCAAACAATGAATTTCTTTATACAGCTTCAAAATACACGACTGGAAAGATATTCGAGAACACTTAAATCTGCCCTCTTCATCATCATCGCAATGGAAACGTAGCCTCTCATGTCAAGAGTATGTATACTCCTTTGTAATCGATTCTAATCGATTGAGACCTCTCAAGTAACAGGCTTTAGCAAAAGTCAGTGTTGACATATGCTACATGAATTTGAGCTTGCTCGGTTTCTCTCTAAAGTAGATTGGTGTTTCTGTTAATCTTGCTATGACGAATATTATAAATTTCTCAGAACGAGCAGATTGATTTAAAATATTATCGTATTATATTATTTTAAAACTGTGAGTAACAAATTAAATGTATCATTGAAGCTTTTAGAAATGCTATAGCTATGTTGTGTAAGACTCTAGGCTTGATCTTGGTAATGAATATTTGTAAATTGTGAATTTTGTAATACACTTCTGAGGGGAGTGTTAAATATCTTAGGAACCTGGAAGAAAATCTTATATTAAATTATAATGTTGACTTTAAATAAACATTGCCGCTTAAACCTTGAACCCTGTGGAAACCTGTGAGGTGCGCATTCAGGTGGTCCTTGGATCAATTCCCGTCGATCGTGCACTCTGACCTAAGTTTTCTCTTGTGGGTAGGCGAATGCTTTGCAAATGTTTTGCATCTATTTCGGTGTTCATTTTACTGCTCTGGTTATGCAACTAAAGTTTAGACTCGAGAATTATAATTTTAAAAGTGGTTTTACAATTGTTAGGACATCCTGTACACCATAGTTGAGTAGCGATGTATCTTCCTTTGAATATATTTCTGCTACAACTTAGTATTCCCTGTTGTAGTGCAGTGACTGCCAGGGGGGAAATTCATACAGTAGACATATGCGGTATATACTTCCCAAAATACACAGTACGATCGATGAAATCATTTCTGTATTCACCAACAACACAAACTCTGATGGGCAGAAACGAGCAAGGGAAAATAATGGTTTACACAAGTAAAATCCAATTTACACAGCAATATTCCGTGTTTGGGCAGTATCGTGCACATTTCACACTCCAGTATTGGAAATTCTGCAGATGTGTAGCCAGGGGATTTTTAAAGCAATTGTATACAACTTGTGCACGTAGTTTTGCATGTAATATTCAGCCATCACCGTCAATGGTAAAAACTTTCATGTTTAACTATGCATGCGAAAAGGCTGTTAATTATTAATACACACAGTGGTGAAATAATGGTGTCCGTTTCAGTACTCCTAGACTAAATAATAAACACAGACACAGATCAGGCTGCAGTTGAACTAGTGCAGTTATACGACGGAAATATAATATTTGATGCGTGTGTTTGATTTAACTTACCTCGCTGCTTAGACAACAGCCACTAAAGGTGCAATACTCTGCTTTAACTTCATTTAATTACTCTTTATCTACTCTGAAGAAGGCATTGCTTCGGCCATACGTTAGCCATGGATTAACTGTAAACAATTTTACCATACATACGATTTCCTTTTCCTTGTTAACATTCTACCGTCACAACTCGCAAATGTGCCTCTCATAACCTTGCTCGCTCCTTTCACTGACTTTCTTCACTTTCTATCTCTCATACGTTAATTATGACAATACAATCACTCGACGCTTGTTGAAACTTCTTACGATGCAGCGGCGTATCTATCACGACACACACACACACACACACACACACACACACACACACACACACACACACACACACACACACACACACTGAACGACTCATGTCCATAACTCTACTAACTCATTCTCTCTGGCCTCCTTATATACTGAGCATAACGTCACACGACATTTCTCGGTTCCATACGCACGCACCGTAAATGACTCAGCTATAAGTCTCAAGAACGTTCCCCAAAACCCTTTGATTTCTGCCGTTTCGATTATTTACAGTCACGTACACGTAGTAGTCGCGCGAGGCACCCTGGTTCTAAACGTCTTTGCCCCATCACCGGCACGGCATGTGGTGTGAAGTAGTTTGCCCCCCATCCAGCCATTGTTGTGTGCCGAGCCCGACGTCACAATATAACTCAGAAAATTTGAGCTTATTAGATGTAACAGTTTTGAAGAAATCGATAAATTCACGTAGGCAACTCTAAGTTACGGGAAAACGAGAAATCTAAACAACCAGAAAAGCGCGTGTTGTTTAAATTTGACTTTGAGAACTATAAAGTGTATAAGAATCCATAAATGAATGGACGCTGACAAAATGGGAACTTTAATACTTTTTTTCCACTACGATGTGCACTTAAATTTTACAAATTTAACGTTGGCTTTAATGTTTCTTTAAACAAAAGAAGAAAGCAGAGAAAATGCTTGGGAACAACACAAACAAGCAACACCTGCTACTGATGTTGATAGTCGACAGCTGTCAGGCACACAGAATCTCCCCCCCCCCCCCCTTCATACCGGGGAATGACATGTAGGGGGTACATATTACCTGCTCGCTAGCTTTCTCCAACTGAATAACATTACCGTGATGCAAATTAACTGTTCCATTTATCCAGTGATGCATGCACTTGGGGTTTCTACATAATTGCATCTTCTAATGAAACACAGAAATGAAGAGCTTCAGACAATTAGTGTTCTAAACGATCTATTTCAGATGAAGCAAGAAGCGCTTCAGAACTTATATTCTTCCCAAGTCAGGGCAACATTTATTTTCGCTTTATTTCTGTTGAATTATTGAGATAAAGTAATACGACATTGACTCGTTCGTTTATTTGACTTCCTTTATTTTTACTTCACTTTATTTATAAAAGACACTTAACACATCAACTCGGAAAAATAAATACATGTGTTGTACTCACATAACTTTCTCTACTTATTCGTGTACAGAATATCTACTTCAAGTGAATCGAGGTAAACCTTTGCAGAAATTGTTTTATTGAATATTTCCTTGTATATAAAAGAGATTTAAAGGATAACCAAGCCTTTTAAGAGATGGTTGCTATCTGATGGCTTTGAAATTAAGCACTAGACGAGTTAATATCAATACCTCCCACCCAGTTTTAAGTATTTACAGCAAAATCAATAATACAAATTAGTATTGCATGTATCTTAATAAGGCACACAATGTTAATCCAAGAAACAAACAAACAAAACCCAAAATTCTCATTATTTACAGTTAATCACAGCTTTACTATTTTTGGGTGGAATATAACACTTCCCGTACTTACCAGTAGAGAAAGTAAAAAATAATGGGATAAAATAAATGAGCAGATATGAGATACTTTGAGCCATAGAACGATGTACAATAATGTATAAAATAAAAAATGAAGAAATAACAGAAGAACTAGGTATTTGTCCAATAATTTATAAAATAAACCAATGCAGAGAAAGTTGGAGAAGCCACAAAGGATGGACAAAACTCGATAACCCAAAATGTAATACAATTACCAACCATATGACAGAAGAGATATTGGAAGACCGATGGAAAGGTGGAGAAAGACTTGAGGCCGGAAGAGGAGAATTCTGGTAATCCATGAAGTGTTAATAATGATAATAATGATAATAATAATGATAACGATAACAATAATAACAATAACAACAACTATAATGATACTAATAATATTTTCTGATAGGAATGAGGAAATATAAATTTGCATTTTTTTCTTCTCCTTTTTCCTTGTTTTCCTGGTTTATTTCACCGGCGTTTTCCTCCTTACCACACAGATACATATTACACAAACACCCACGTCGGAGACGAGACTCGAACCCGCAGATCGTCAAAGACATACACTTCATCGAGCATGGTACGAGAGCCGGTTGCATTAAAATATTGGTCCTAATCATTAGTATTCACCGTTTGTGGTGCCATATCTATTAAAGCACTAACAAACACTACTAAAAAGTAATTCTTTTGTGACTCAATGTGACCAATGTTACCAGGTCCAGTAAATTTTAATCTCTATATTTCTGCGTGCTGTGCCATGCGTATACCCGGTTTTCATTTGCATAAGGGGCAGAAAGTTAAATGATCCCAAGCTGAAAGCTCCTGCCCCAAAAGTTCCTTAGACTTCACGAGAAAAAAACAAAAGACGCGTGCTCCTAATGTGTTTTTGTTTCTTTCCATTGATGCACGTGTAAAATGCCTGCGTATGTAGAAATCGATGTCCACGAAATGAAATGAAACTGAAATAATAACAAAAGCTGGAAGGGAGACACGAGATGACGACTATGGCAAGGGATCAGAGGAACCGCACCAAGCCAGGCAGGCAGGCTCTGCGCAGTAATGCTCCATTAATCATTCTGTGCTAGGTGCAAGCTTGCTGGTATGGATCGCCCGGCTGCACAACTACAGGAGGGACAAAAGGGTATATAGCCTCGGCCGGCCCACCGGCCCTACCTTTATGCTATCGCGTGACTGTCAAATACCACCCTCATCACTCCAAGACATTGTCGCTGCACTAACATGACTATTTTATTGCAGTACCAGCGTTGCCCTTGGTTTAACATCTATCCCTACACCTTAGGCTGTACTTGCAGAACAGTCTTTCATTTGTTTGGGCAACTTTTACTTTCTCTCCTCGCATAGTAAGGTAGAGGAACTATTGTATTCCACCCAAAAATTTGATGCCGAGATTTCAACGGAAATATACGTTTTGAGGCCTCCTGAATCCAAAAAAGTAATGTTTTTACGAAAATGTCCATAATTCAAAAACAAAAAGTCGGTTAAAAACCAAAGTTGATATTTAAGTTTAATGTCTTTCAAGGATGATTTTGAAGAAAATATTCCCACTCTAAAGCATCCTATACACGGAAAATTTTTTGAAAACAGATTTTCTTGTAACGATTTTGTTTAAAATGACATCTTTGAGATATTTATATGCCAAATGAAATGATATTTTGAATTTTCTGGCTATAGCCCTTGCAGTCTCGTTTGCTCTGAATGACTTTTGCACAACTAGTAAACCATAAGAGATAGACCAAGTCTTATTATACAAGAAATGTAGTTTTTGGTAAAACACACAATTTATATCCGAATAAATTTTTTGTAGAGTGAACCACTTCGGAGATATTCCTTGTTATTTGTGTCATTTTTGGAAAACTTATACTTTGAAGCCGAAATTGTGAACGCCATAATTATGGATAGAATACTGCATCACATGGTGGAATTAAATAATCAGAAAATGTTAAAATCGTTACATATATAAAGTTACAGGATCTGGGAGATTATTTGTGACTAAAATTGTCAAAAGACAGGAAAAGGTACAAGCAAGTCATTAGTGGTAAATTCCAGGTAGTCCGCCTGATACATAGGTATACCGGTTTTCCTGGAAATCGCTCAGCGCCGGTGTGAGCCGGAAAACAAGGGATGGTCGATTCTTCGAAACCCTGTTGCTAATTAGGAAGTGAAAAGTATAGAGAGCGTCATAACGCACAGGCACTTGCCTGCGAGAACCCGGAGAGAAAGGGTTGCTGAGAGTTGCCCTCCAGAACCCGGTGGGTCACTACATTCGTCGCCCATATCTTCAGTCACGGGACTTGTATTCCGGATCCTCAAGTGTGAGGACACATAGCTAATATTAACAATTTTCTGTCTTAGTAAAGACACGGTAACGACTCAACTAATTTAATAACTATCGGCAAATCTCACGCTTTCTTATTTTGGTGAGAATAAAAGTGTTTCGACGAAGTTCTGGTTTTATTCGCAAAAATCCACGCATACCCTGAGACTAAAGTCGCATGCCAGAGCAGTCGGAGCAGGAAACCAGAAAGCAGCAGTCGGCGTAGGAGAGCATAATAGGAGCGACGATTCGACATCATATGGCGCACAACGTGGAGAGGAGTCCACATCAACTTCTGTCAAATGGAACATCGTTATTCAGTTTTTACTGTCTCTGCTGGTAAGTAGGGGAATATTGTATTCCATCCAAAAGGTCGATGTCGAGATTTCACCGGAAATATATGTTTTGATACCCCCTGAATCCAGAAAAAAAAGCATTTTTAGAAAAAGGTCCCTGTGTGTGTCTGTCTATCTGTGTGTCTGGGGACAGCATAACTCAAAAACGAAAAGTAGGTTAAAAACCAAAGTTGGTGTTTAAGTTTAATGTCTTTCAAGAATGCGACACGAAGATTTTGAAGAAAATAGCCCCACGCTAAGCTATCCTTTACTGGAAAACGGTGCCAACAGAGGCTGAATTCACTTGTTATATAAACAACTAAAGACAAAAATGGTCACCGATTGATGATGCAACGATTGAAGATACAACGTGGATACTATGATGTAAAATATTTCAAGATTTATATGTAATACTTTAATAAAAGTGTTGTAAGAGGTGATAATTTGAATTAACTATCTGTTACAGGTTTGAACTATGATATAGGCCTTTCATAGTGTTTGGTCGTTGCTCGGGATTTCGTTTATCATTTACGAAGTAGTTCCCCAAAATCCAAATACCGATCCGTATTGCGCCTAGGATTAATATGAATCGTCAAGTTCTCCGTCCGAGGCTAAGCTGTGGTGCATAATACGCGACAAGACAATCTATACAGATGTAATAAAAACCTCTTTACACAGTATTTTGCTCAAACTTATCATATATTGTAGAAACATATTTAGACATTTGCATTTTTGTAACATTGTTTTGTTTTCTAACTCTAAGCCTACTGGGCGATAGAGAAAATAAAATTCCGTATGTTATAATAAACTCTTCCTCAAGAAATCAGGTTAACACCAGGACAACCGTAAATAAACTGATCCATGTTGTGTATGTAGGGGGGTGACATCTAGTAAGACAATAACCTAATTACTAAAGTTACAAACCCATTGTTACATATACATGTCTAAGCACATTTTACACATTATGCACACATTAAGCTAAAAACCCGCACCTTTCCAAGCTTTCTGCGGTCTTGCTATAAAAACAGCACCACAACGCGTCTCTGGAATTTAGCACTTTACAAAGGCAATTATATTTATTATGAACTCCGGGGTTGCGGATACCGAAAGGAATACCCAAAGCGGAATACCTTTTTGCTTTGAAGGGTGAGGCTTAATGCAATTCTTTTAACGTTGTTAAAACATTCTCTTTTGTGTCCCATTCTCCCTTTTCTTCCCACGTCTCACCCTTTTCCTGCACATTCATTTCGATTATTGGAAGAACAAGGGTGAACAACTTCGCTGTATTAATTTGGCTAATATTAAAATATTCCTCTTATGGAAGGTTTGGCGCACATATCAAGCTTTGGAACTTATTCTAAGTAGAAATAATATAAACAAAACTAACGGCATTGTCTTTATTTTTAGCCCTCTGAGACGGATATCAAAATTCTCAACGCACAGTTGGCACATGTGGAACGTTAGTTTGATCTAATATTTCAACTATGCTTCAGTTGAACTTTGAACTGTGTAGAAGTAACTGTTTTAGCTCCGCAAGTTTTATAAGTATACGCATGTAAGCCATACCGTCTCACAGGCGGATATTACTGTAAAGGTAACTAACATACTAATATTTGATTTTATAAATGTTTGCATAATTTCTTGCAACATATGATGTAAACGGAATAAAAATATTGTTATCAATATTGCATCAAACTTTTAAATTGTTAGATTCACTAAAGTGGACATAAAATACAAGATTTTGTCATCTTAGTCTCCCAGACCGATATTACTGTTAACGCCATATTTTCACATGTTACCATTTAAGGGTTAGTGTGGCTATTATTGTATCCCTATTAAAAACAATCAAATTTTACACACACGACTTTAACCCTAGCAACGCCAAGCCTTATTCCAGAGCTTATAAGACAAATGGGGGTTGGGGGTGGGGTGGAGAGGTACTTTGTAACCACCACTGGTAACAAAATGTGAGCAAATGTTCCCATTTTGTTGCAGATATTAGAAGGATACGATGAACCAAAACTATAGTTTAAAAAAACGGAGAGTTATGTGATGGGTTAAAATGCTATGCCCTTTGCAAGTCCACAAAGAATACTAATAGCACTTACTTCAGCTTATAATAAGCATAATTTTCGTGGACGATACGTATATACATGATCACAAATAGAATATAGACATTTGTTATATCATTTAATGGAAAAATAAACAATATTGTACGTATTGTATTAATTGAAATTGGCTATTAAAGTTCTTTCAGCACTTTAATTAGGTTCTTTTTTTCCGCCATCGAATAAGCGGAAAACAGCAGTTTCTTACGCGTATGACCCATAAAATTTCCCTACATATTTGGGAAAATGACATTACATTTTTTTAAAAATGACCGTAATTTTAATGTTCAAACTATAATTTTTGTTAATTATTACAATTATAAATATTATACAATTATCCCATATATATTTATATACTAGGAAGAATTTATATATTTAGACATAGGTACCTCTTATTCAGCATTGTAATAAAGTACCATTGCCATTCGTATGTTCTCGGGTTTGAAGGATCCAGTGTACCTATCAAAACGTTTGCAATTAGCGCCCCTCTATCACTTGTCTCGTCTATTGAAACAAATACATTCTTATTTCTCACAAAATAGCGTATTCTTGCTATTGTGTCTTCATAACAACGATGAAGGTAACCTTTTGTAGGGGTAGATTCATCTTGGAAGCGGCGCCGTGCCCGAGTGGTTAGACTGTTCGCGTACCACCCGGCTTCGATTCCAGGGACCCGCATGTGGTAATCGTGGTGGATGAAGCGACGTCTGGGTGGGTTATTCGGTTTCCCCCGCCACTCATTCCGCCAAATGCTCCATCATCACCTTTGCATCACCTTTCGCCTGTATTTCACATCATCCTCTTCCTCACTATCGAACCTGGTGCTTGGCAGACTATCTTCCAGGTCTTCATTCTATCCGGTCCTTAGGTTCCTCTGCTGCCCGACAGATGTCTTACCCTAGACATGACTGGCTTGTAAGTCATAGGGATATAAGTCCTGCATAAGGGGAGGATAAGCAGGTAAAAAAGATAATTCACCTGGGATGTTCTGTCTCGTGTATTACTGCAGAAACTGCCGTAATGTAGCGTAATTTATTTTTTTCTAACAGAATATTGGCAGAAACCAACGCTCTACAACGATCTCTATCAAATATCTGCCTGTGAACAGTATAACTCAAAATTAGTAATAAGGTAATATCTTGACTACCATGAAGAAGATAGAGGAATAAGAGTTTGTAAGAATAGTTAGTACAAGAGTAGCAAATGTGTGAGTGCAACACATCAGATTTGTTTTATACTCATGGAATGGTTTATCAGCTCGTTGCACCTGTGCACACATCAATAACTAGACAATACTACAGGGAGGCCTGAAAACATTACAAGTCCATATCAGGCACAAAGGACCACATTTCCGTAAAACAGACTGAATGCGGCACCATGATAATGCACGGCCGCATATTGCCAATGTTGTTACGGAGTATCTTCCAAAAATCAATGCAATCGCCCTTCCTATAACCCGAATTTAACTCTGGATGACTTTTTTCCATTTTCTAACATGAAAAACACATTAATGAGAAGCATCATCCGTTGTCAGAAGCAGTAGTGAAGACTACTGCGAAGGCAAACTTTCCAAAAATGGTTTTCAGCATGTTCATTGGCCTTGCAAAGAGCATTGGAATAAAGTCCGATGCAATATTCACTCTCTGCCATGTCTCCATGTCTGACGCCTACTTAGAGGAACTGACCAACCTGAAAACATAGTCTTAAATAAAATTATAAATTCGCAAATAAAGAAAATTATGATGTAATACTGTTCATTATACAAAATACCTCCACTTGTATATCAACCTTCTTCTTCTTCTTCTTCTTCTTCTTCTTCTTCTTCATCTTCATCTACATGGTTTAGGCTATTCAGCCCGTTCCGGCGAAGTCATCAGTGCAGTTCATCTTCTGCGAGGTCGGCCAACATCTCGTGCTCCTCTTGGGTTATATAGAAAGGTCCTCTTAGGTATCCTTTCTTCACTCATCCTCATTAAATGTTCTGTCCATTTCTTGTTATTTGTTTTAATTTTGTCTTCTTATTTATATATATTTAGTTCTTTCTCTCATTAACTCATTTCGTATTCTATCGACTCTTGTGCATCCTTTTACATTCCGCAGAAATAACATTTCGGCTGCTTGTATTCTACTGCTATCCTTTGATTTTATTGCCCAACTTTCGCTTCGATATAGCAAAGAAGGAACAGCCAATGTTTTATACAATTTAAGTTTGGAGTCTTTTCTTGTTTTCCCACCTAAAGTTCTTTTAATGGTTCCACATATAGCCTGGAATTTATATATTTTCTTTTCTATATCTTTGTCTTCTGTGTATGTAATATCGCATCCTAAATACTTAAAGTGTGTTACTTGTTCCACTATTTTATTTTCCAAAACAATTTTAGTTCTTATTTCATATTTATCTATGAATGCCATTGCTTTTGATTTACTTTACTTACTGATATTTTGCAGTTATATCTATTGGCCACCACTTGGAACTTATAAGTCAACATTTGTAGATCTCTTTCAGATTCTGCCATTAGTAAGACATCGTCTGCAAATAACAGGGCATTTATTCTACCCTTATAGTCAATTAATATTCCTTCCTCATTAAAATGTATATATCAACCTGTATACATAAAATATTTAGAAATTTTGAAAAATGGAAAGCAAAAGTATATGTGTCTGAAAAAGTGTGGTGCTACTAAGGAAAAATCTGATGTGTTGCACTCACATGACTTTCTCTACTCTTGTACTAACCATTCTTACAAACTCTTATTCCTATATCTTCTTCGTGTTAGTGTTAGCCTAATAACTAAAATAAACAACAAAACTGAAGATAGTGTTTATAATTCGTATCATGCATGATTTAGTAATATATATATATATATATATATATATATATATATATATATATATACGTAAAATAAAGCTACAGCTGAACATGTTTGGCAAGATTTACCTCAGGAATATTAAGGTAAGAATGATTGTAAACAATTTACAAATGTCTGGAAATTAACCTATACAGTATCTGCATGCCGATGAGCTATTTTTCATTGTTAGTTTCTTTCCTCCAAAAACACCATTGTATAACCAATGTTCCTTGATAAAACATTTTCCGACCCATGGCTTCAAAAGCACACAGAAAAGAGGAGTACACACCATAGAATACATATGGCATTTACTTTATAGGTATGATCCTGAATTTTCACAGAAAGGAAGAATTGCTAAGAATTAATTTTGCCAAACTTTAAATAAATTTACCAATATTTATTTGAGGCAAAATGTATCAATCTATCCAGTAGTTAACTAGTTCATAGCCATGTACAAAAGAGAAAGAGAGAGTAAGAGAGAGAGGGGGCAATAGAAAAGAAAGAGAGAAAAAGCCATGCTTAGAAAAAACATTAAACATGGGTCAATAGAGGGATTGTTAACGTCACCCAGAAGTCAAGAAGAGTCGTATTATGGCGTGACTGCAGTTTCTTAAACACAGTTCTCTCCTAGGCTTTTAATTTAAAAAAAAAAAAAAAAACGAAATGGCATTCCATACCATGGTTCGCAGAATACACTCCTATGCAAGCCTTCTAAAAAGGTTTTCATCTATAACAACACGTCGATTTACTTTCGGCTTCTTATCAAGAATAGATCCACTTTCCTTACATCTATTCAAAAAATTAACAGAATTTGTCTGTGAGATGCATAAAAGCTGGAAACTTTTCCATAAATCACAGTCTTACTTCTCTACAAGGGTTCGTGTTAGTTAGGAATCATACTTGCAAATTCTGTGTGCTAAATAATATGAACGTCTTGGTATTGTCATATGAGCTTGTTTGGCGGTACTTGCTTTCACCTTCAATAAGCCACTTGGTCGTGGCTACGGATTGGAAAATGATGGAACAAGAAGGTACCCAAGCCCAAATGCTTAAGACTTATTTGTTTACTTCCAGCGCCTGGCTTCATACTACATTAAAGTAAAATAGGTTAAAACAACGCAAGCATAATAGCTTTGAGGAGGACATATTTGCAGGTTCTTACCATCCCCACGGTTTCTTAAGGCATTCTACTGACCTTTACAGACAGAGTGCGTATAACAAGGAAGAGGTGCGGCATCTGTTTACCTTTTCGCGCATGCAGTGTCGTCTGTTTTACGTGCATAGTTCTACACTATTCAGATATGAATATATAACTTCGAGCTATACCTTCAAATGGCAAAATGACTTCCCATATCACAATTCTTCGCCCATTCACTTCCGTAATATTTGTATACATTGCGTCAGCTACACTTAAGGGACACTGGGACGGAATTTACTAATTGCTTCAATTTTAAATCTGTTTATTTCAAACTTGACATACTTGATATGAATAAATAGATGACTGCAAAAACTCAATGTTCAAGCTCAAATAATTGCTCAGATAATGGAATTAAATGCTGTTAATAAGTGAACAATTTTTCAGACAATGTAGACATTTTCTGATACTTAAGGAAACTGAAAATAAATTGGAGTATTTAATTAAAGTTGATGTTACTTGCAGAGAAACATTTTCGCATTTATGAAGTTGGTGTTAAAATTCTTTCTTTTCAGCATAATGTTTTGTGAGCAAATGAGTAAGGCCATCATCAAATGCATATTTGAATCTTTAGATAAAATTGAGATTACGTATGAAAATTCACATACAAATCATCTGTCGGTCTGGGTAGTTCAGTTGCTTAGAAGCTGGCCTACTGATCTAAGGTCGCGGGTTCAAACCCGGGCCAGAAGTGTGCTTAAAAAGGACAGCTCCATGTCAGTAGATTTACTCGCATGAAAAAGAACTCTTTCGGGACGAAATTCCGCAACACCGGTGACGGTGACATGATCCTGACATTTCACAATGTCATTAAACAGTTAAATAATTTAATTTACATACAAATCAGAGCAAAGCTGAAAGGTAACGAACACATTGCAGATAAAACGCAGAACTGAGGGGGTAAAAGAAGCACTAGTGTGGTTAAAATGAAACGCACGGGTAAATTAAACATGTCGCTAGACTTTTAAAAATGGTGGGTTGGGAAAATATTTGATCCAAACGATTCACAAATGTCTATACGATATTTATATAATTAAAAAATGAAACAGTCGTTTATACCTAAAATGTTAGTTTTCTTCCTAGCATATTGTTTGATCGAAGAACAAAGGCAGAACGCCTCACACACCCCTCCCTGGTATGTACCCGCGGTGGAGAAGGTTGGTAAAATGCCCCGTGAAGCAGTAGGGAACCTGTACACGTTATCACGTGAGTCAGTTTGGTGGTACTTGCCTCCGACTACAGCAAGTACTATAGCTTGTCCTGGCTTGGGACTAAAAAACGAGGAATAAGAAGGTAGCATAATATTTTAGACATTTACTTTCAGCTCCCTGGTTTCATACTGAGCTTTGGAAGAGATAAGTATATTCTCTGGAGGTTCAATGCAATACAGCTCGCACCACGTAAAAGTTAACGCCAAAAGCTCATTTAATAATTATAAGTAGCTTATTTAAAGAACATCAGTAAAATGTGCTAATACAGCTGTGTAGTGATATGGGCCCATTCAAATGTTAGTGATCTTGCTAGGCATTGTTAAGAAAACAAAAATAGAACACAACTAGTAGTAATATGGGGCAGTGAAATGTATTATGAATTATCTTTTTAAATAACCATAAATTGAGATATTACTATGAGCTTATAAAACTACATATTCAATACGTTGAATCCCAGCATACTCATTTCCCGAAGAGTTGAGAATTCAGTTACGTATATGTATTTACTGAAAATACATCGGTATCCCAGCATAACCTAAGGGGAAAAGCAGCATAACCTATAACTTACGGACCGGCAGTTAAACTTCTTTCCGCTTAAATAACATGCCAATATCGACCATAAATTGGGCGGAAAACGTGTAAAGCCAACTGTATACAAAATAGCATTCTCATAAAAACTTGTAAAAGGAGACAACAAATCATGGAGAATTGCATAAAACCGAGAATCAAACTAAGTAATAACGACCTTATGTTATATTGCGAATTTAGACCAAATAGTTCCATATTTACTGCAATTCCAAACAAAGGCAAGCTATGAAGTTCTAACTTACTAGAAGAGTTCCCAGTTCAAACCGCAATCTCGAATGGGTAATATCACTCCCCAGCTAGAACACAAATACCAGTCTACCTTCCCAACACCACCAACATCTCCACTAGTCCCAAGAGCAACCGCCAGAAGCGCCACAATGCAATATCAATCACATAAAAATAAACCCAAGGCAGACGGATGTGGAGCAATATATTGCACAAACTGACACACTGTATTATAAAATGCAATTCATTATTTCCAATACAATAGTAAAATGTGCAACAGCTTAAGGTTAAATAACAGATTGCTTCGAATCGTCGTCGTTGTGTTGAAAATGTTGTTCTCTGCTTCACCCACACACCTGAAACTTTGCTCACCTCGTCAAATACTCAGGTTGAAGCAAGTATCAGGCGATGAGGGAAACTTGCATGGTTTTGAAGATACCTCCAGCTGCGTATATAAGCTACGTTTTTCATATGGGCCAATCCATAAGTCATTCTGCAAAATACTTAACGTGGTCTCTATATTTAAAACACATCATAAACTCGTGAAAACAATCATCAGATGCATAATGTAAACTTTAGCACTTTGCCTTATCATTGGCCTTATAGGTAATTATTTCATTCCAAAAATGTCATTACTATTTAGAAAAGAAGTGAAACCTTTACAATGGTTACAAGTCTTAGCACCAAAATTCAAAATACGAAGATGATATTTTTAAAAGAACCTAGAAAATCCTGCAAATAATAACTGTAACCTTAGTTTAGAATTCTTCTAAGATTACAGTAATGCCTTCTGTGGCTGTATTTTTTTAAAATGTGGACATAATTGTATAAAATATAGTTATTAAATGTGCATGTAATGCAGAATATAATGGATTGGCTCATACACTTAGTGTTATATTTATGAACACACACACATGCGGATAAATTATTGATTACTCACCAAAACTAAGTTAGTTGTGTTCTTAAATTCAGTAATCCATCCCCTGTAAAACAATTACAGGATAAAATGGTCATTTGTGTTCCAGGAAAGAGCATTACTGAAAAAAGAAAAGTTATTTAACTAACAAATTTCGCATTTATGTTCAGTACCTTGCAAAGCACAAAAGTCTGTTGGCTTATCTAAAAACAAAAGATGAATGTTTTTGCTTTATCTACTACGTATAGTGAAGTAGAGGAAGTATTGTATTTCACCCAAAATTTCGATGTCAAGATTTCAGTGGAAATATGTTTTGAGGCCCTCTGAATACAAAACAAAAAAGCACTTTTAGAAAAAGGTCCGTGTGTGCGTGTGTGTCTGTATGTCAGTCTGTCAGTCTGTGGACAGCATAACTCAAAAAGGAAAAGTCGGTTAAAAACCAAAGTTGGTATTTAGGATTAATGTCTTTCAAGAGTGCGATACCAAGATTTTGAAGAAAATTGCTCCACCCTAAACTAGCTTTACATGGAAAATTTTTTGAAAATTTTTATTTTCTTGAATATGGCTCTAGCTATTTTGATTAAAAGGCCATATGCTTGAGAAATTTTAATGACAAATGAACCGTATATCTTTAATTTTCTAGTTATAGCCCATGTAGTTCTGTTTACTCAAAGTAACTTTTGAATAACTCGTAAACTGTAAGAGATAGGCCAAATCTTACTATACAAAGAACATCACACAATTCATGTCTAAATTATATTTTGTAGAGTAAACCATTTCCAAGATATTCCTTTTATTTGTGTGAGTTTTGGAAAAAATACTTCCGTCGAATGGAACATTATTATTCATTTATTATATGTTAGTGTGCAAAGAGAATGGGACCTCAAAGCTTTTTAAAAGATTTGACTCTCGCTTAAAGCCTACTGTATTGCCATATTCCCCTTACTCCAAGAAGGAAATACGCAATAAGGTAATTTCTGCAAATGTTTATCCCAAATGAAATGAAGAAGATATAGGAATAGAAGTTTGTAAGAATGTTTAGTACAAGAGTAGAGAAAGTCATGTGAGTGTAACAGGCTTTTTAAGAGTGTTGTTCATGAATTTGACCCTCGTATTTACCGCAGTTATGCTACCTTATTTTATTTTTTAGTGTCAGATATGGAAAAAAGCATCCCTGAATGTAAACAATAATTGAAAGTTAATATATTGACAGTTGTTTCTCGAAATAAATGTTATTAGGACGAAAAGGCCAAGAACAGAGCTAAGTTGAGTAGAAGCTTTGCAACAGCACTGAGCAAGAAACTATGGCAGCAGAACGTGTTTGGGAAAGCATTTATCTCTCTCTTTCCCTCCTGAAAAATGGCAACATGGTATCATTTCCGACTTGGGGGGGTTTCACCCTGCGCTTCCGCGAAACTAGATTTTCACACAACTTCCTCCCATTTTAATAAAAGTAATTCCAAGTTCTGGGCCGTAGCAGCGACGGGAGCAGTAATTTAGATGAGGAGACAAGGATGGAAGATGCTGCTATCCCATTAGAGAATGAGGTGAAATTGAGATTAAAATTGTGGCAAATTGCGAGCACTCCGAAAATACGTTTAAGGGAGGAAATGTTAGTTGCTTGGAAAACGCAGCTGCCAGCTATGATTATTTTTAATATTTCCACAAATTTTCGATTATAGGATAACTAGCAGTGGCAGTTATATTTGTAAAAGTGGAATCCTTGGGCGCAAAAGTTTGTAATATGGTACCAAGTTCTACAGCTGCCTTATGGGTTATCTCAGGAAATGGAAAATTGGTCATCGTGATTATGGGAATGCTGACGTCATGGAACTCAGCCTGACATACACATATGTATGGCACGGTTCTAACAAGAGGATTTCGGAAGCCGCAGTGCCAAAGTAAGAACTTATCTAACGCACGTTTGATTTTATATACATGTTCATACACCAGGTGGTTAATTTCACCCGGTATTGGCCTAACCCTTCGTGTGTTAAAACAGTTGCAAAATTCCACGGCGCAATTCTGGCGGACGGCGGTGGCATGTTCTGCCTCTCAGCGAAGACCTGAAGTGAGGGGCCGTTGAACTAGCGTTTGTAGTCCGTGGTAATACAAAATAATAGTATAAACAACTGATAAGACCTCAGTTTACTTACGGGATCTTTATTCTCCAGGGAATACACTCACTCGTGTATATGGTGCTGTTGTCTAACATTACAGATTAGAGATTGTGAAGTGCAAACATGAAGACACGTAATGTTTCATTTTAATGCGATTGTTATTATTTTATTATTATTGTTAACACTATTATTATGGTGTTCATCACCACCATTATGTTAATCATTATTATTGTTATTATTATCATTAACATGAGTGTCATAAATATTAGTTTTATTGTATTATGCTTATTATATCAACATTCATTTTTGTTAGTGTTACGGCTTATTATTATGATATTATTTTCATCGTTATTATTATCATAAAACTCTTTTGATATGCTGACTCCATTCACATAATAGGCGTTCAAAATGATGCCTTGTTGATTGATACAATATTCCAACCTCCTCTTGTATTCATTTAGACATTTCTGAGAACTGAGGGTGTGACAGAGGCACATGCTTCAACGATCCTTTGGACCTATTCATTGAGGCGTTCTGTTTCAAATGGAATGTTCTTGATGTGACACCTACGCCGATTCAGCGCCCTGGATACAACTAATTGAAATGGGCCTTCACAGATTCATAATAACAAGGTGCTGCACCATGTTGTTGGGAACAGTGTTTTAACACAAGTCGTACCCGAACCTCATCAAGAAAATCCTGAAGCGTACCGTGGTCCTCTAAGTCTGACTAGGAGAAAGACAATTCGCATAATATTGACCTCAGGAATACCACACCAAAGTTTTTCGTACCCAGTGAGGATTGTGAAGGGCCCAGTAGTGCATGTTGTGTCTATTCGTAATGGCATAGTTGCTGAAATTGCTTTCATTGTTTCAAAGAGCACTTTCAAGAAAGACGGTGTTGTCACCCTCGTGCACTATTCAACCCTACGGGCAAAATCATTGCTATAGAGTTGTTGGTTGAGGTGGACTTTGTACGGATGCCATGCCTATTGCTACAAAATAATAATTAATAATAACAACAATCATAAGAGCACAATAGTAACTGCAAACAAAAAGGTTATGGAAAAGCGAAGTCAAACGGGACTATAGTTATCGAAACGTGTTTTGAAACGGGATAATTACCACTTCTGTTTTTACAGTTCTAACGCAGCATAACAATAAATAAATAAAAATAAAGGTTTATAAGCGTAATGTTTCCAATAGTTGTATTATTTACAAAATCCAAATAACATGAACTTCTAAGAAAGCGTATCCATTGAAGTTTTGACAACCGCTACTAAGTAGAAGAGTTACTATTTCAAGTGGAGGGTTAGTGAACGCCTGGTGTGGAATCTTGGGTGACCAACTTATTGGACCATATTTCTTGGACGGACATCTAATAGAAGCAGCAACTGTATTTTTTCTGCAGTGCGCTCTCTGACGCTAATGGATACTCCACTGGAGGAGTGAATAACGATTTAATTCCAACACGATGGTGCTCCACCACACGGGTCGATGGTCGTCTGTAACCGTCTAAGTTTGGCACATCTATTCCTTGGACAGGAAGACAAGAGCCGTACCCAAAGGCTACCATAACACGTAAGCCAATGCCTTCCTCTGGGTGCGATTAAGGTAAGTGTATACAGAGGAGCCAGAATATTGTGACCTGCAGATTTATTATATTTCTGGATCAGAATCTGCATTTAAGAGCAAGCTTAGGTATTTATTTACCCAGTATGTCACTAATTCAAGGATTTGCTTCGTTAGAGAACCCGTGTTCCAAAATGTTTATTTAACAGGAGCCGGAAAATGAGTCATTGCGATTGCACAAATTGTGATGTCAGGGAACGCAACCAGACATGCATATAATGCACGGCTCGAACGAGGGAGTTTGAAAGCCACAGTAGGACGCGTTTGATTTTATACATACTTGATACATATATTCCAACTGAGAGTGGTTTAACATTTATTTTTGTATTCCATCCAAAAGTTCAATGTCGAAATGTCATCGGAAATACGTGTTTTGAGGCCTTCTGAATAAAAAAAAGCATTTTTGGAAAATGGTCCGCGTGTGTATTTCAGTGACACTTGCGTTGAATATTTACACCAGACCATGTGTCAATGGTATTCTTTTCGGGAATAATGTTTATAGGAACATTTCCTCTAGGTTTGCCCAATCCCAACTCCTGTTACAATATCTCTCCTTTTTAAACACCCTGTATAATTCATAGAAGGTTGCTCAAAGCAATAAAACGAGAAAACGAACTCACATATATATTTGCAAAGACGCGCGGTTTTACCACATAGAAACTGCCATACTTAACAGTAATATCACTTAAACGTTTCCCAGGTTGACTGTCGTTATTCACCTTCTTATCTCTTGGCTATACAAAGAGAACGGAAATTTCAAAGCTTCCAAACATTTGGCAATTGCCCAAAGCCTAGTGCATTCCCATATTCCCCTTGCATCTACAAGGAAATCAGCAGTAAGATAATGTTTGCAAATGTTTATTTCGACTAATCTGAATAAGATAGAAGAACAAGAGTTTGTAAGCACGGTTAGTTCAATAGCAGAGAAAGCCATGTGAGTGCAACACAACATATTTTTTACTTTCTCTACTACGTATAGCAAGTAGGGGAAGTATTGTATTCGACCCAAAATTTCGATAACGAGATTTCACTTATGATGACGGATCTTTGAGAGATATCTCGTTGATCGGTCTATGACGGACAGTTAGTCTTCTAGATCTCAACTTGTACCAGTACTGCACACCACTTATTGCGCCTGTAGTGGATACTTTGTCACGTGCAAACACAAGGATCAGCACAGGGTAACTGTACCCCTGTCCGTAACGGACAGATGGCATTAGGGTGCCATCCAGTTTATCTGCTTTCATTATGTATGGATAGATGGCACAGAATTCGTTTTTACTATGTATTTTCATATTTACTACTGTTTTAGACTTAAAGTGGATCTTTGGGTCTTGGCACCTGAGGGAAACCACAAAGAGAACCTAGTCAGATTGCTGGGCACACAGGATTTGAATAGGGAGACACCCAAATGTGACCTATAGACGTTATCGTATGAGCCATCCCGCTCATTTATGATTTATTGCTTAGCATAACTACATAGATTCTGGTGTAGTCTTTGGAAAAAGCAAACCATTATTCTAGGATTTATTACAAGAGGTTACCGTCAGCGTCTTTTGGTGTGAGTGTATCACCCCTTCTGAAAATTACTTTCTATTAATTTGTAGGTTATTCCGCAGGGCCCGACTGTGACCTGGGGCCTCTACTTCTTTATTCCAGTAGCTCTTCAATTGGTCCCTCAGGGATCTAACGAGGCTGAGTGCACCCCGGAACAGTCCTCTCAGCGGGAAAAAAATTTCATATTGGTACCGGGGATCGAACCTGGGTCTCCGGGCCAAAGGCAGGCGTGCTACCACTGCGCTACGGGGACGGTCGCAGGGCACATGAAGTGATTAGCATCGGAGGTAACCAATACTGAACAATAACCTTCATGAAAACACCGGGTACAGAAAATATTTTTTTACTGGGTAACTGTTACGCAGGGCACATGAAGTGATTAGCATCGGAGGTAACCAATACTGAACAATAACCTTCATGAAAACACCGGGTACAGAAAATATTTTTTTACTGAGTAACTGTTACAAAAACTAACGGATCAAGAAGTTACAACTATTTAATCTTAGCAATTAGGCTGTACACACACTGAGCAGAACCACAATGGGCGTAAACGTGTATTTGAAGCATAGAATCTTAATGAAAAGAAGAAACCGGGTGAAACTGCTTTCATATCTCAGTTTGGTGATCAACATTTTCCCTTATAAAACCAAATATTCTATACTGATACCGGAATCATTGATTATTAAGCAATTTTAGCGAAGTCAATATAGCTAAGGCAATTAGGAGTTCCAGTTAAGGCAATGTATCATAAACTTTGGCGAAAATGGCTCAACATTTTTATTTTTACTTTACTTTCTGATACTTCGTACTTTAATGGCACACTTTGTTTTCTCAATATCAACTATTTTTAAAGCTCCAGGAGAGCATTCAAATGTTCCAATGAGGGTGGGCGTTTCTCGCTAAATTCATCGTTACAACTTTCAAATGCACTTTTCATTTTCACTGGCTTTTATTTTAGTCTGCTGTAGGGAGTTTTGCTAGAGAAGCTGTTAATTGGCTGTACTGAAATGAATTTTATACCTCGAGCTGAAATGCCATGAATCTGACAGGTGTTTTAGTGGTAAACAGGTGCAGTTAGTGTTCTGTAATTCTGTAATCTTGCAAGGTTATTTCAGTGTTCCAGTTATATTGTTTAGGTATTTAATAGGTTTTAAGTTATTAAGCGGATATTTTATGAATTTGATGTACAAATTAGCGAAATTGCAGGGTGTAGAGATTAGCTAAGAACAATACATTTCTAAATTTTGTGAACAATGGAAAGGCGAAAGGAAAGTTTTCGTATTAAGAAACGGCCAAGCAAACTTAAAATTATCAAAAACCGCTACTGAGGCTTAGAAGAAAGCAGTAGATGGTCTCACATAAGTTAATTGGATTTAGATAAAATACAAACATATATTGTTAAACTACCTTTTCAATTTTTTAGCATTTTTTACTATTCAAAATGCTCCTTGAACCATAGTTTATAACTTACGTATTTGCTAGAAATTTTCAGGAGAGAGTTTCAGAGTTTAGGTTATTAAAATTTGTGATGCACTAGTTAAATTAAATAATTGAGCTGATGTTCAATATATATTTCATAACTCGTACTGAAAAAAATTAAAATATCGCTGAATTGTACACAAAAAATATTTTCTATAAAGCTAATTAAATTTAAGCAATGGCTGCATGACAATTTATTTATATCTCTATACTGAGTTCAAATTAGCAATTTAGGAGAGATACAATAAACTGTAGTGTCCAAGGGTCATTTCATAATAGGATATCAAAAAGTGTTTCTTTATTAATAAATATATTAGAAGCGTAAGGACAATTTAACATAGGACATTATAAGTGTGTGTATACTATGCACCCCATGTTCTGAGTGTCTGGGAAAAATTCAAAGCAATCAGAAGAAAACTAGATTAAAATCCCAACATAATTCTTAGAATTAGCAAGCCACAAAGTAAAAGTCTCAATGTTACACTTACAGAACTTTGTCTAACCTTATACTATAGCCATTCTTACAAACTCTTATTCCTATATCTTCTTGGTATTAGTTGTGATAAACATTTGCAGAAATTATATTGCTTATTTCCTTGTAGCTGCAAGGGGAACGTTAGAATACAGTACGCTTTAAGCGATAGTCAAATCCTTTAAAGCTTTCAAATTCCGTTCTCTTTGCACGGCTAGCATAAAAAATGAATAGCGATGTTCCATTTGACAAAAGTTTAATTTTTCCAAAACTTGCACAAATAACAAGGAATATCTCCAAATGGTTCACTCTACAAAAAAGCGTATTTTAGCAAGATACACATTTTTCTATAGTAAGATTTCGTCTATATCTTGAGGTTTATCAGTTATGCAAAAGTTATCCAGAGTAAATAGGACTACATTGGGCCATTTCATGTCATAAAAATAACTCAAACATTTTGCATTTTAATTAAAATCGTTATAGCCATTTTTAAGAAAATCCACATTTTCGAAAATATTTCCATGGAACAATACGGGGGAGCAATTTTCTTCAAAATCATCGTGTCACATTCTTGAAAAACATTGAACTTAAATACCAACTTTGGATTTTAACAGACTTTTCGTTTTTGAGTAATGTTCTCCGCAGACTGACACACACACACACACACACACACACACACACACACACACACACACACACACACACACACACACACACGGACCTTTTTCTAAAAATGCTTTCCTTGAATTCAGGGGGCCTCAAAATATATTTCCGGTGAAATCTCGACATCGATTTTTTGGGTGGAATACTTCCTCTACTTTACGTTGTAAAGAAAGTAAAAAGTGTTTGAGATACGAATAAGTTTAAGTTTGGCAGCATAAAAAGGAGATTCAGTGGGGTAATGGCGAATTGGGTAGGACTTACATTGATAAGAGCCTTTTAAAATTCGCGTCTTCCTCCCGTGTCTTTCCTGTCTTACAGAAGTGTTTTTCTGGTATAGATTTATAAGTGCTCCTAACTGAATTGTTAATTATTTTGTGGAATATTCTAAGGGAATAACACTTGAGGCTTTTATATTTGGGATAATATTTCTCGCGCTGTCAAAGTCATCGCCATATGAAACCTCTTATGTTATTACTACAGATAATTTTCCCACTATACTTATTATAGCGTTTGGTATTTATAACTCGGATTGGTAATGGATAGGAAACAAAAGTTATTCTTTATGATCCACTGAAATTAAGGATTTTGCAATTTGAATTGCACATGGTTCTTTAATATCTAAAGCATTGTTCATATTCACGGTCAATTTCAGTATTTTGTACCCAGGGGGCATGTGCCAAGATATTTAGTAGTATGCATCAGTAACTTGAAATCACGCCCCAAATCATTCTAATCTTCTAGTTTTAAAGGTTCAGGAATATAGCAGCTTGTCAAGGTCTTAATGTAGTGTAGTTGGAGCTCTGAAAACGGTCACAACAAATGGATATTTGAAAACAAATGATCGACTAAAAACAATAAGTAACGTCTATTGTTTATACCAGAATCCCTTCTTCATCTTGTCCCATATGCTTACATAAACATGACATAGGTGAACAAGATAAAATGAGAAAGAAGAGCCGACAAACAACACCGCATAGCCCTCGGAGAGTTTACGTGTAATAATATTCTTTAGAGAGACGGGAAATAACAGTTTTAAAATAAGGAGAACTACATAAAGTGGAAGTGACGCAGGTCCCAAAGGGGAGAAAATAAGTGTTACTTTGAAGTTCCAAAAAGAGCAACATTTCAGCCTAAAGAAAGCAAGAAACCAATGAAATATCCATCTGAAATGCGAAAACCGCAAAAATGTACAGAAGAGCAACCTGGGGTGTATAAATGAACTGCAGTAGTGTATTGCAACACATGTGTGGTAAGTGTATTTTTGGAGGACGTGGAAGACTTTTAAAATACGAATTTTCTAACTCGAATTCTGCAGTGCAATTAACCATTATTATATTGTATACTATATTTTTCGATCATAGTGAATAGTAGACATTAAACCACGCAAAAGTAAAATTAATGTAACGGCAGCTCGGAGCCGGGTTACCTCACACCACTGGCGGTGCGGGTAACAACGTCGCTCAAGGTCAGGCTGCGCTATACCACTTACGGCGAGCAAACACGTCACACGAAGTGACTGTACAATTGTCATTTCATCACATTAACTACTAACAACTGTTAAACACAATGGTATTCGTAGTAACGTTATCAACATTAGCATTAGTTGCGAATAGGCAGTGTACTATTCACACCTGTTATTAATCTCAAAAATAAATCAATAAAACAAAAACATTAATAAACAAACCAAAATTTGACGTGTTGAACATTACCTCTGTTACAAATTATTCGTATAAAACTTCCTATATGTGCTTCTTGTTTATCAAGACAGAAGATTAGTAGAAATTAACTTAGTGCTTATTTCCTTGCAGGTTCAGGGACGCAGTAGGCCTTAGGCGATAGTCTAATCTTTTAAGAGCTGGTCGCTATTGATGGTTTTGAAATTCGGTTATCTTTGCATGGCTAAGTGATAAAATCGTATGTACAATTGAATAGGAAATACATGATTAAAATGTTAAACACCAATTACAATAACACGCAGATTAGAACTTAGACACGCATAGGAAATATCCAATATTCCACCAGACAATAAATAATACGTACATAGGTTTATAAAATAACTGAAGAGATTCTAAGGTTTAATATAAACGCAATGCATCTGTTACTACCATTGTAAAGGTTAACATTTACATATAGTTGTGAAAATGGTTCGTCTTTGTCGGAGTTATATTGTCCGCAGTCAAATCACAATATAATGTTCTGGTGCAGAAGCCATCTGCATAGTCTGCCCTGGATCTCTCAACATTTCCATCACGTACTCGCGTGGGAGTGAGGGGAATTCTATTAGAGTGGAGATGGCGTCATCTCAAGAATTTCTAGCTGAGAGACTCTACAAACCGCGATCTGAATCAATTACAACGGCTCTAAACGACCTAAAACTGCTGACTCAGATGTACTGCTCAACTTAATATTTTGCAGTTACATATGCATTTGTTCCTCAATTTCTCATTACCTCTATTGCTAGAACAAAACCACTGCCTTTCAGCAGTGCGAGTTTCTAACAGGCTATTCATTCTATTCCTCAATGGTTCTATCATGCAGTCATATGTTTCCATTCATTGTTAATTAGCAGGGGTAATTGCTCTATTTATATGTATCAATTCGAATTTTATTATTTATACCGTTTACATCTACAAATTCACGGTACTAAAATATTATCCTATCTACCATTTAAGTTCTGCCACACCCAAATTCACCCCTCACATGGTCCTAGATGTCACTCAGATACTAAATATTAGAACTCGAGTTAATATTTTGTCTTACACTCCTTTCTTTCGTTCTGTCTGTTCATAGTTTAATGTATGATACATTTTATATCACACTAATACTAATCCAGGGCTGGTTTTGGCAGTCGTTGCGAAGCATGCCTTCCAGCCATTCAGATAAAATATTTATATATACTCGTTCATTGTCACAGCTCATCAAGACTTAACCTTCGTTCATAAGCTGATGTGTCAGACTTGAATTCAAAACAGTTGCTTCACCCAGGTCTGGGGCGCAACAAGGGCGTTTCTACCAAATTAAAGACAGGGAAACCTTTTAAGCCTCACCGTTAAAACATAAAAAGTGAAAGATAAGATACAAAGTTAAAACCCGTTTCACTAAGAAAGAAGCAGTCTTACCAACACAGGCTCCTTCACTCTGTACTCCACGAGTTGAGCCGAGCTTAACCGAGTCGCCACGATACAAGGAACCTCTACACTGTGCGATTTTAAGCTTTGAGGCCCTGGTTTAAAGAAGGCTAGGATGTCACAAGCTTCGGCAAGCTTCTGTGCTCTACACAGCAAGCAGAAAAAGAGGTGCATAAGTAAGAACTTTAATTGAATGCTAAAATTATAAGAGTAAGACCTAAAAAACGCTGTAAATCAGGGCACGTGTTTGCTGCTTTCGCAACAAACGTTCATTCAAAGGAAGACACCCCCAGATACAGATGACTTGACCCAAGTAAGCTATACAAAACCATTGTCTGTGGCAGACATTAGTGAATGAAAATGTTCAGGGGTCTAAAAACGTTAGGGAGAGCTGGAACAAGTGTTTAACCAAGAAAAGCAAATCCTTTAAGGAGATATATAAAATCTGTGGACTGCGGCGAATGGGTGAGGGGGCCCTTATGTAAACGTCATAAACAAGAAGAAGCAGAAATGGAGGCAGAATAAAGAAAAGACTTTAAGGAAGATGGAACTGGCACCGCGTTTTTAGGAGCAAGTAGAGGAAAATACAGTGGCGGCAATAATAACAATAACAACGCTGCCTCTGAGGGAATGACGAGCGGGAGAAGAAAACTCAGACAAGCAGAAAACAAGATCATAGTCCTGAAGCTTTGTTCCAGCCCCAGAAACTCTGCAAGTCGCATATCAATGTCTTCTTCCTCGTCTTATCGGTTTTTCGTCATTCTCATCGGACGGACGTCAGAGAAAAGACTTCTGTGTGCGCGCAAGCAGGGTTCCGGAAAGCTCCCAAAACCTTCATCTGCGTCGAGGTAAAATAAAATATAGTGGTAGGAACAAAAACTGGAAAGGCTGCTTGGGGAAGTAACGGCACTCAAGGCACAAATGCTACAAATCACTGCATAGCATTCTTACTGAGCAGGACAAATTTATACGTCTGTTCTGAAGAGATTTTTTTCAGGCGTTTCATTGCTACAGCTCATTACGAGGCGGTGCTGTAACTACCTTGTATCGAGCGACATTTCTCAACGGATTGCAATGATTTTGTAGATTTATGGAGATATCAAGGTGAAATTTCACAATCTGCTATAATTTTTACTTTCTATACTAGTAAATAGAGGAAGTATTTGCATTCCACCCAAAAATTCGATGTCGAGATTGCACCGGCAATATGTTTTCAGGCCCATTAAGCCAGAAAACCATTTTTATAAAAAGGCCCGCGTGTGTGTTTCTGTGCGTGTGTGCGTGTGTGCACAGCGTAACTCGAAAACAAAAAGTCGGTTAAAAACCAATGTTGCTATTTTAGGTTAATTTCTTTTAAGAATGCGACACGAAGATTTTGAAGAAAATTTCTCCACTCAAAGCTGCCCTTTACATGAAAAAATTTGATTTTCTTGAAAATGGCTCTGACGATGTTGATTAAAATGCCAAATGTTTAATATATTTGTATGACAACTGAAATGTGTATTTTAGAATTTTCTGGCTATAGCCTATGTAGCCCCGTTTATTCTGAATGACTTCTGAATAACTTCTAAACCGTGAGAGATAGACGAAATCTTACGATACAAAAAATGTAGATCTTGCTAAAATACACAATAATTTATGTCTAAATGAATTTTTATAGAGTAAACTATTTTGGAGATATGCCTTGTTATTTTTGTCAGCTTTTGAGAATTTATACTAGTGTCAAATGGAACATCGTTATTCATCTTTTTATATGTGAATCGTGCAAAGATGATGGTATCTCAAAACTTTAAAACATTTGACTAGCGCTCAAAGCTTACTTTTGACTAGCGCTCGAAGCTTACTATATCTCCATATTCCCATTGCACCTATACGGAAATAACAATATAATTTTGCAAATGTGTTTCTCAACTAACACGAAGGAGATTTAGGAATAAGAGTTTGTAAGAATGGTTAGTGCAAGAGTAGAGAAAGTCATGTGAGTGCAACACATCAGATTTTTTTTAGCACAGTGTTCGATTCGAAGTACTCGAGTAAGATTACCACAGGCTATTTATCAGTCAACAATATCCCTAGGTTCAAACCGGAGAACATGGATTTTCAATGTTGGTTTGTAGAAGAGCAGACGATGGCAATATGTGGCAGGAAAAGACACTGGTATTTATTACCTGGAATCGGTGCCATTTATCAGTATTATCTTCGTGGAAAAGGTCCCATCTCCATGAAAAATGCGGGCGACAAATTGCCTGCATGCTTTGAAGACAAGTGAAGCACAGAAGAGAACTTCAGCATCTTGACTTACTTCCCAAGCAAATATAATACGTCAGATTTTATGACGACAGTCATATGATCTGTCAATGAGAATCTTTTTGTGACATGAACTGCGAATTATTGTACCTATAGACGCATGTCAATTTACACCAAATAGCAAATTAAAAATAAATTTGTGACAGTTGTCACAATGAACAAAACAGACATCTTAACAATACGAAAAATAATCAAAATAACATTACAGTTTTACCTGTAAAACCTTTTAGTAAGTCTTACATTAGGTGCAGCCAACGGATTATTATATCTTGCCAAGTGCTTGAGTTGAATATGCCCATTAACCTTAGTAATTATTAAAGCAGTACAATTCTGGTATATAACTAATGGAAAACCTACATTACGAAAAATAAAATGACTGACTTCCATAAGCGGAATTTTTTCTCTGTTGAAAATGTGTTTCACTGTGGACACTAATGCCCCATATATATATTTGGAACACATTTTGTATCTCACGATTTTGTCTGTGACCATTTACTAATGGAGATATTCTAGTTTTGTCAAAAACAAGCTGGCAACACTGCAGGTTTCACTTTCACTAGGTCAGTACATAAACACCGTAGCGGTGCGTCTTGAGAACATAAATATCTTGACGTGTCCTTTCATTTTACTGTGTGAGTGTAGACCAATCAGAAGCGTTAGCTCCCAAAACATTACGTGACCTTGCAAGCAACCGACCTGATTACATGCAGAAACCGATTCTATTCCCTGACCAACCTTAACGCTTCGTCGAGCTACTTCACGTCTGAAAAAGCTGTTCGAAGTATTCCTTCAATTGTTTAAAGTGATTAATTATTTCAATACCCTGTCTCTTGTCCCATTATTACTACCAATGCTATGTCAGAAATAAAGTACTCTATGCATCGTTCAAGTAAGAAACTTATTTTCGTACATTCTTGTGGAATCACGCATCCAGTTCGGAACAAAAAACATTTATTTTTTTGAAATCGGTTGATGAAAGAACAAAACGCCATTGGACCTTTTTGCTTGTGATACTTCTATGAAGCAGATATTAGGAGCGCAATAACTTCCATACCACCCTGCATGTGTGTGTGTGTGTGTGTGTGTGTGTGTGTGTGTGTGTGTGTGTGTGTGTGTGTGTGTGTGTGTGTGTGTGTGTGTGTGTGTGTACCTACATATTACTCCAGGACTGAGTGCCGTGCGAAAGGAGGCATAATAAACTACTGAAAATCTTTCTTTTCTTTAAATTCAGGCTTTAAACTGACCTAATAGGTATAGTGTACCGGGTAGACAGTCTACAATAGGTCGTAAGGCAAAACAAGAGCAATTCCCTCAGCTGTGTTCTTCCCTCGATACCATTAGGCTACACGGTGCAGTTGAAACTAGTGAATAGTACTGGACGTTCGCTAAGAATTGCTGTGCGCGTGTTTCATTAAGAATGGAAGATTATTTTTGTGTTTTACATAATGAAAAAACAAAATCATTTTGTTTAATTTGGGATTATTCAGCCATGAATCTCATTTTAATATTAGACGCCATTTTAAAAATGAATATGGCAAGATCGTTATATTAATTATTAAAACATAATTATTATAACTTATTTACTTTAATATAATAACCACATTGAACATTAATTAATATTTGCACGATGAAAAATAACACCACTCGTGCTATCATATTATAATTAAAATTGTATGGTCATATGGGACACACTCGACAATAGAGGGTTGAGGAATCCCAGTTCTCTAACAGACTAAATATAAATAAGCCACCACAAACTTCCACCGTCCGATATGAGATTACATTGGAGGACGTTAATATATAAAAAATTTGAAAAAAAAAAAAAAAAAAAAAAAAAGCTTCCAACGACGATCTCTTAGGGCCAGTCACTGTATTTCAAAAGTCAATCATCTGAAAAGCAGATCCAGGTCTACATTAATAGATATACCATGTGTTTAAGTTATTTGTATGGCAAACGAAATGTATATCTTCAATTTTCAGACTATAGCTTATGTAGTCCTGTTTACTCTGGATGACTTCTGAATAACTCGTAAACCGTAAGAGATAAACAAAAGCTTACTTTTAAAAACTGTAGATCTCACTTAAACGCACAATTTATCTCTGAATAAATTTTTGTGTAGAGTGAACCATTTCGGAGATATTCCTTGTTATTTGTGTCAATTTGGGAAAACTTTGAAATGGAACATCGTTGTTAATTTTTTTTTTATGTTAAGCGTGCAAAGAGAAGAGGATATCAAAGTTTTAAAAGATTTGACTAAGACTGCTGTGCTGGCCCTATGGCGCAGTTGGTAGAGCACCTGCCTGCTGTGCTAGAGGTCCCGGGTTCAATTCCCGGTAGGGGAGTAGGAATTTTTCCCAAGCCAGGATTATTCCTCATCCTTCCCTAAGTCTGGAAGTATGAATGAAAGTGTGAATAAAAGCCAACGTAAACGTGTACCACCATTGTCAATAGGCAAGGCCGCCGATACGACCTCTGCAGTTAAAGGCGGGATATAAATGGAAAAAAAAAAAAAAAAAAAAAAAAAAAAAAAACTGCTGTATTCCAATATTCTCCTTGCACCTACAAGGAAATAAGTAATAAGATAATTTCTGCAAATGTTTATCTCAACTAACACGAATGAGATAAGAGAATAAGAGCAGGTCATGTGAGTGCAATACATCAGATTTTTTTGTATTATAATGCGTTTTAAACTATAACTCATAAACTTAGTAAGATAATGTAAGACGTGCATAGGGGTAGTGTCCTGTCATCAGGAGATAAAATCGTATCAAGATAATTGTTGTGTGAAACTCCAGGAGTAACACCTATTTGCTAAGGAATTTCACCGTTAATGCACATTCCTTGATTACGATTAGTCATGTCGAATTAATTCACGTTATGATATTTAGAAGTAATGGTTTTAGGGGATGTAAATTTTTCACTCATCCAAATGCATTATCTTCAATAACTATAATTGTAATTATTACAAAACCGGTAGTGATAGTCTAGTAAGTGTCCATCCTAGACATTAAATCTGCTCTAAAACTATATTGGCACTTCGAGAACAATGGAGGTTATTAGAAATTATTATACCTTCAACATCTATCTGATATAAATATCATGGTAACGGATGTTTTGCTCAAATACAGGTCCTAAACCAGCAGACTAGAGGGGGTGGGCACTTGAATTTGTCTCAAGGAGGTGCTTAAAATTATGATACCCAAACATAAAACATTCTAATCATTTCCAATGTAACGAATCCCTCAAATGTTTTCTTGTCACCTATACGCAACTAGGCAATGACAGATCGTAAATTTCAGTGCACAAAAATATGATTTATGTCAGACATTGCTAGAGGGTACCGCTTACCTTTGGGAGATACACACGTGTGGCAGTGAGGTGAAGAATTCGTGTCCTCTGTCTCTGACGCAGGCCTGAAATGAAAAATAAAACGATTTTCTAAGCATTTTACCAATCACACCTGATCGTTTATTGTTTAAATCCAAAGTCACTTTCAATAGATATCCTTCCTTTCTCTCAAAATATGTATTTTGTTAACATACAGCAGTTATATTTCATCAGTAGGCTTTAGTTGAAAATACTTTAACCTTTTCTGAAATTCCCAGGCCGTCTTTGTTAAACCACTAGGAAAAATCGAAATAAATGTCTTGCAGTGGACCAAGTGGTTTCTTATCTAGCACGATTTTCTTCCATTTCTTTCTCTATATTCATTAAAACTAGCCTCAAATTCTGCTCACCTAATTTGGTTAAAAAGCCTGGATTTTTACATTATATATGGTGACAAAATGTCAGAATCCAGACCATTTACTTTTGTGTGGCTTTATTTTCCTTATAAACTTTTGCACAAAAAATTCTTATGTACTGACATTAACACGGTCTATAGTTTTTCGCGATATTACAACTCAATTGTTTCCTTCTCGTAGCATTAACTCAATCCTTTCACTGTCTCTGTTCCTCACACGTCCTCCTTCATTTCGACGCCGCCTATCTTTTACAGTTGTCTCACTCACACCGGCCAACATAAAGTGCTTCGCTCTACGCGCTCCGCAAACCTTTTACATCGGCGATGACGTAGCTAGATCTTTCTCGAACGCCTATAAACAAGCCGGCTACCGGACAGTCGTTGAATGCTGTGGAAAACTGTGTTGTTGCTGGATGTGTTCAACTTCTTCAAGTGTGTTTTCATCTGAAATTTGGTATTCTGCTAAATGAGAGGAAATGTCAACTACTTTTGATTCCTTCAAAATAATTCGCGAGAGTGCTGTGGGGAAGCTTGACCTTGAAATAGCCTTGTTGCGCGCAATACCAGTAGGGTGGAGCAGTCCAAGTTTTCCGAAACTGACACAACTAATAAGCAATATCTCCGAAATGGTTCACTCTAAAAAAATATATATTTGGACATAAATTGGGTGTTTTTGTGAGATCTACACATTTTTTGGATATTAAGAATTTATCTATCTATTACGGTTTACGAGTTATTCAAAAGTCATCCAGAGTAAACAGGATAGCATAGGCTATAGCCAGAAAATTCAAAATATACATTTAATTTGTCATAAAAATATCTTAATCATATGACATTTTAATCAAAATCGTTAGAGCTGTTTACAAGATCAAAATTTTAGAACAATTTTCTATGTAAAGGGTAATTTATGGTGGACCATTTTCTTGAAAGTCTTCGTGTCGCATCCTTCAAAGGTATTAAACTTAAACACCAACTTTGGTTTTTAAGCGACTTTTCGTTTTTGAGTTTTGCTATCTACAGACTGACAGACACACACACACGCGCCCGCGCGGACCTTTTTCCTAAAAATGCTTTTTTTTTTTTTTTTTTTTTTTTATTTTGCTTCTAGGGAGTCTCAAAACTTTTATTTCCGGTGAAATCTCGACATCGAATTTTTGGGTGGAATGCAATACTTCCTTCTACTTGCCAGTAGAGAAAGTAATACACAAAAACGTTCCTTTAATTTGTTTGTGATGTTTGTTTAGTGTTCAACAATGTGCCCTAAAGCTATGCAAATCACCTGTTGCTCGCAGTGAGTGAGTCAGTCTTCTATTTATAGAACTTTCCAGTCAATGGCCAAGTTTAGCCTTATAAAAATGCAAATGGATTACCATGCAAATTAGATAATTATGTAAACAGTATCGGCACTGTAGGATGACCTCGAAAAGTGTTAGAGAAGATTAATCCCAGAATGAAGCCTAGAAGGCATAAAGAGATGTAATGTTCCATCGCAATAGTTTGAGAGGAAAGAAATTTCGCTCTTTTCGTTTTGATCAAGATACTACTGCTGTGGTTTCATTTGTATCCATTCCTTCTCGCCCACAAAGCTCATGAATAAGCGCAAACACAGCTGCATGCTCTTTTCTTCTACAGCCTTAAAATTCTACGCCCGAATCTCACCTCATTTCGTTTTATTTTCTTGCTATCCATTATCATTCCTTTAACCTTCTCTCTTTTTCATTTCCTTCTCCTCGAAGCTATGTCTCCTTCCTCCCTCTTCGCTTCCCTACCCTTTCATTTTGTTCGCGATCTTCCACCCTTTCCTCAAATTTTAGAATTCCTCCCTTGGGGTGGCTGGTGATGCAAATAGATTTTTCTTTTCTGCCAAGAAGTGAGAAAGCCCCGTGGTACACACGCAAAGGCTCGCGTTTCTTTTCCTATCGCAAGGTAACTACAACGGAGTATATATAACCCAAAACTCCTGTCCTTTACCTTACCCCAGATCTGGATATCCGCATTCCCTGCCCCTATCCATTGTCATTTATGTAATCCCTCCCCTCTGTTCTCCTTATATGTGGGTTGGAGATGTGAAAAACAGTTATTTTCAGGTAACAGTTCAAACTTTCGCTGTTACAGAACCTTGACGGCTTGCTTTCCTTCCACCTGAAAAGTGAACTGAACTAGAACTTAAGATTTTTCAGTTGAAAGTCACGTGATCATAAATGGGTGCGTTTTTTGTTATGGAAATGCTTTCCTCCGGCCGAGAACTGAACTGAACTGAACTGAACTGAACTGAGAACTTAACTCCTTTGTCACTATATATTTCAGTTCTCCACCAGAAATCTAAGCGACGAAAGTTATGGTGGCAGTTGTTTTTTCAGTGCAGTTCAGTTGAACTTGAGCAATCTGAATAGGTGTTCTGTGACCAGAAGTGAGGTTATAATAGCAATACCGTTTTGTTTACTTGCAAATTTGGGCAAAATGAGAGTAAAACGTAAGCTCTCATAACTGGAAGAGGAAAGGAGTATTGATTTTGTTCGGCAAGTGAACTTCATACATTCTGCAGCACACAGAGTATAGAAATAGTGAGAAAAAACAGAGGCTGTGGAAGGAACTGGCAGAGGAATTAGCAAAAACAAGAAAAAGTATTCTTATGTATTCAATTAATTTTGTTCACCATGTGCTTTCAATACTGAAATATTAGCTTTGTCATTTCAAGTAATACAATAATACATAATGAACTGACACAATCAGCAATATTGACATGAAGAACATGTACGAGTACATATTTATGTAATAATATTAGGTAACATATGTCTATTGTATTATTTTCATAGTCACTGTTTAAGCTATTGGTGCATTAAAGGTAAAAGCAAGGTACAAATATGTAAAATATGTAACAATGGCATGTCATATGATAGCTACAGTTTTAATTGATGGACATTTATCCTTTTTAGTTATATATTTACATAAAAATACTAGCTCTATTTAAAAAGAAATGTGTATTGTCATTGTCCTTCAGGTGCCTCATAACCTAAATCTCATAGGCACCTTCCTAACTACGATTTGCAAACATGGGATGCACCTCAAATTTGCTCACTACCTTTATGATCAGTTAGTTTATCATCCAGAATAAACAGCAAAGTATCCAACTCCAACTCACTTTCGTCACTGTCATAGTCACTTACAGCGTTGTAAGCACTGAAGTTCCAGGCTTCTAGCTTAACCAACTCTAAGGTCAGTTAATGTAATTAATGTTTTCTTTTTCTTTTTTTCTCTCCCCTCAATACAATAGCCCTGTGTAGGACATGATTGGAAAGGGTAGAGTGAGACTGAAACATTTAATTGAGTTGGAGAATTTTATGTCACATCGGCACTTGTTCATGATAGCTTAGTGGTTAGAGTAGCCGGACGGTAACCGGCAGATCTGTGGTTCAAATCCAGGTCATGGCATTCAGTTTTTCAGTCTCACTCTACCCTTTCGAAAATAATTTCTTTTTAAATTGTCACAAGCACTGGCGTTTTTTGCTTTATAATGCAAACAAGTGCGAGTATTTTCCTGGTATATTGTTACACACAGCGTTATATCCAATTTTACATTAAAATGTTAAAACTAATTAATAAATTTGCTAAATGCAAAATTATAATATATCAGAGATTACAGATGTATGACGTAATATGGTTTCTAAGCAGACGTTTCATTTGTTTCAACACTTGTAGAGAAAAATAGAAGGTAAAAAATTGAAAATATGGATTGTATTCCGCTTGTATTCAGCAGGACAACAGTGCTGAGAGTTTATCAATTCCAGAAAAATCACGAGATGTTTACGAAAAAGAATATGAAAAGTTTTGTGGATGGAAAAATGAAGTGATTGTGTTTGAAAGTTGCTGCACCTGCGCGAGTGAATAGGTTTTCTTACAGGCACATTGGAGAAAATGAGGCGTTAATGACGTCATTGCTGTCTTCTTCCTATGGTAATGATGTCACTGGTGCCCGAAATAGGGTAATTTTGCACTACCTATGTCGTTATAATAAGCTGTTTTAATGCTGGGATTGCATAAACACATTTCATCTACTACTATCATAATCAGTAATGTTTTAGTTTGTAGTTACTAGGCAACAAAACCTATACTGCATATTCTAAACAAAGAACAAAACAAAGTAAGGTTAAAAAAACGTAAAATACTCTTTAATGATCATCTACATCTTATTTTTCTTTCTAATAGTATACATTGAAACTAAAACTTTCTTATAGCACTTATTGGAGGCACATTATATTATCAAAAGCATTGTATATGCCAACAAGAAATCTTCATTTACCCTAATTCAAAAGCTTCAGTCCTTGAATTTCGTTTAACTACACGATTCTTCGGAAAGTATATCAAGTTTATTTACACTAGCACAAATCGTTCTTACAAATGCTTATTCCTGCACTTTCATGTTAATCGATACCAACACATGCAGCAATTATCTTATTTATAGTTTTTTTTTAATTGCAAGGGGAAAATGAGAATACAAAAGAGCTTAAGCGAACCTTTTAACAGCTTTTCCGTTCTATTTTCAAGGCTAAGATATTAAAAATAGTGTTGCAGGATTCAAACAAATCACAAATAAGTAATATCTGGGAAAGGAGACACCTTATAAACAAAAGAAAAGAGTTGACAAACTGAGTTGACGAGATACAAAATGTGTGTAGTAAGCTTTTGTCTATCTGTTATGCCTTACCAGTCACTCAGAATGAAAAGGACTTTAGAGGTCATTCCGAGAAAATTCAAGGCACACATTTCATTGGTCAGGAAACTGTACTTTGTGAGTGAGTGAGTGAGTGAGTGAGTGAGTGAGTGAGTGCGGGACAGTGACTGAGTGAGAGACTGGGTGACAGTGACTTTTTGCGAAAATCAAAATTTCATGTGAAGGACAGTCTAGGGTGGGGAATTTCGTTAAAAATCTTGGTGTCGCACCCTTTGAATACCACGTTCGGTATTTAACCGACTTTTCCTTACTGAGTTATGTTGTTTTCTCCCTCTCTCTCTCCCTTTCTCTGACACACCTGCACCCCTTTTCTAAAAATCCTTATTTTGAATTAGCTGAGTCTCAAATCTTGTATTTAGGGTAAAAACTCTATCAAATTTTTTGGGTAGAATTCAATACATCAACTTACTGTAAATAGTAATAGAGCAAGCAATAACACGAAATATGAACATCCATTACGGAATCAGAATAATTATCCACGATTGCTAGAATGTTTAATATTCAGAAATTCTTAATATTCTTGCTTAGTTGATCAGTAATGTAGGGTGGTGAGTATTCCCGGAAAATGTAGGAATCATGTTATTTTTACGTTCAAAGTGTAATCCTTCAAGTATTTCTGTAACTATTTATTGCAGAATAGCCTCATATCATTGTGTTCCATCAGATAACTATTGTCAGGCACTCTTACACCTTGCAGCTCTTTTCATATATTTTATTCATAAGCCTGAATAAAATAACAGGAGGCATTAAAATTAATAGTCACATTAATTAAAGTCCAGTGATACAGTGTTATTGAACTCACTAGAAAATATGCTATGGATTAACTGCACTAAACCGAATTTTAATAAAGCGTCCACTTCGAGCATATGGTGATACAAGTAAATCACTGCAAAATATAGGGCATAATATTAATAACGTAATATATTGCTACACAATGAAACACGCACAATAAATTTTAGAACATCAGTGAGCAATTTTTTCTTCTAAAGCCTCGCTGTACTCCAATCTGAATAATAAACAGATATTTTAAGTTAAGCATTGCGATTAACTTTTCAGAACAGATACCGTGGAGCCATCTTCGGGGTCGCACTGGAAATTCTAGTATTTGGTAATTTCGTACATTATATGTGTGTGTTTTAATTAATATATTAACATTTTCTAGCCACCAAGAGAAAATTACAACAAAATAAAGCTAAGGTAATTATGATATTTCAGGTTATATGTATAACCAACGCTGATTTGGTTACTTTTGAAGGGTTTTCACGCCTATTTTATTATGCCTATTCTGGTGTACATGTGAGAAGGGAAGTCTGATGTGTTGCACTCACACGACTTTGTGTACTCTTGTACTAACCATTCTTGTAAACTCTTTTTCCTATATCTTCTTCATGTTAATTGAGATAAACATTTTAAGAAATTATCTTATTGCTTATTTCCTTATAGGTGCAAGGGAAATATGGGAATACGGTAGGCTTTGAGCTGTAGTCAAATTTTTTGAAGTTTCCAAATTCCGTTCTCTTTGCACGGTTAACATATGAAAAATAAATGGCGTTCTATTTGACGAAAGTTTAAGTTTTTCAAAACTCACACAAATAACAAGGAATTTCTCTGAAATGGCGCACTCTACAAAAACATTAGATATAAATCGTGTGTTTTAGTAAGATCTACATTTTAGTACAGTACGATTTGGTCTATCTCTTACGGCTTACCAGTTATGCAAAAGTCATCCTAGTAAGCAGTAATATGGCCAGAAAATTGAAAATATTCATTTCATTTGCCACAAAATATCTTAAACACATGGCATTTTTATTAAAATCGTTAGTTATTTTTGAGAAAATCAAAATTTTGGAAGAATTGTCCATGTAAAGACCAGTTTAGGGTGGAGTGATTTTCTTCAAAATCTTTGTGTCTCACCCTTAAGAGATATTAAACTTAAATACCGACTTTTCATTTTTGAGTCATGCTTCTCACAGTGACACACGGACAGGAGCACGCGCGCGCGCGCACACACACACACACACACACACACACACACACACACACACACACACACACACACACACACACACACACACACATCACATAAAAATTTACACGGTCCTTTTTCTAAAAAGGTTTTTTATTTCTTCAGTGGGCCTCAAAACATATTTTCGATGAAATCTCGAAATCAAATTTTTGGTTGGAATACAATACTTCCTCTACTTACTACATGTAGTAGAGAAAGAAACAGGCATAGTATAATTTTAAATGCACTTATTTACAGAATACACAGCTTACTGCCCACAATTAACACGTGTATGTTGAACATTTGGATCTACAACAATGCGCAATACGTATTTTTACAATTCATTTTCTATAGTTACTATTCCAAGGGCCCTGCTTCCATTTTCGTCTGACATGAAAAAGTTTTCATTTCCGTAAACGTTCCTCAAGATTTCCAATGTATGGCGCGAGTGCGCTTGCGTGTGTATTTCGGTTATTAGATAAAGAGTTAGCCTATGATTATAGTAAGAGCACATGAAGTACATTGTGATTACATTAGTGATCTTACTAAAGCACAAAAAGTGAAAATTTTTCGTACTGCTATTGTATTAGTGATTATACTTAAAGTAAAAAAAAAAAAAAAAAAAAAAAAAAAAAAAAGATATCGCTCTGGTATTGCAATCATTTCGGTGACTATACTAAGGGTGCTCAAAAAAGGCATTATAATTATCTTATAATTTCCCTATTGATCGTAATTGCTTAGGTGGATTATGTTTCAATATGGGATTATTTCCTTCAAAGCTATTAAATTTGGTTTCTTATGATTGAAATGAATTTAAATTAATTATGACTTCAACTGTACAGAATAAATATGTTGAGATGGTTTAGGGCAAGATAAGTTTAAAACTCACGCTTTTTGTCATTAGATAATTATTTTTCTTCAAACTCCGGCTTCAGTTAAATTACTGGAAAACTTCAGCAATCACGATTACTGAAAATCGTGCTTCCTTTTAATTTCCGACTATAGTGAAAAGGTTTGGCGTTTCTAGACTCTTTGATTATACAGGAGCTCTAAGTGCACGCTTAATAATGGCAGTAATGATGAGGATAATGGATTCCGAAGTTCGGAAAGTAAATATGGCCGTCTCTTTCCATGTTTAATTCCTCCCTTTGGAAGTTGGATTCTCCACTCGAACTAATAGCAGTATTCTGTTTTCGGAACGAAGTTGTAGTAGCCAATTGCTTTCAGCACCTGCAGTCTGCTGGGATTGGATACTTTGTTTTGTGTCACCAGAACGACAAGCATACAAACTGTGCCGCAGGGGAAAGAGAATTTGAAGTGGAGCAGCAAACTTCGGATCAATAAGCGGCAAGTTGCTACATGATGTAACCACCAGCACACTTTTTCTACCTTTATTTTCTCTGTCTGCGCGTAGCTTGTGGCTGCAATATTAACCGTGCGAGCTACCTGAACACGGAAGCTTTTTACTAATTATTGAACCTCAGCATAACATGACAAGGGCGTGAAAAAATTATGTGTCTGCATACTCAACAAATTATTCCTAAAAAGATCATATTCTTCTATCTATTTAACGTTGAGTAGTATTTCTCAGTAAGCCTTCTACAACAATTCATTTCTTTATAAGTCCTCTGTATCTAGAATATATAACATAGAAAGCATAGGCAGCCTCCTATAATAATTTGTTTTATGGTTGGCCTATGTTGGCTTTCTTTTGTCTTCTTCCAATTAATGAATGGAGAAAAGAAGTGTTTGAAACTGATTTTTGTCTTTAAATACGAATAAGTATATTTAAAAGTGTCAAGTTTGAACTGCACTATGAACGTTCTATATATTATTTGAATATTAATCTGAAGGACTGATCAGATGTACATTAATTTGTGTAATAACGACGGATCCGCCATAATTTAACGGATTATTAACGTTTTCGTTCTCTTTTCATGACCGGAAAAAATGAAAAGAAAGATGAATAAAGTTTCACTTTTACAAAAATATAAATAATTTAAAATTCAAAGTAATAACACCTCGAGAATAGTTAACCTCAGAAAACATGATGTGTTTTCATATCTGCGTCACTTTTTGTCTCTTAAAGCCCTGCACGAAACCTAGAAGTACGCCTGAAAAGTGAAAAGAACGTAAAGAAAGGGAAATAATGGAAAGAAAATCGTAGTAGAGAGAAACTACCCCGGCTTTCGCCCACCGACTAATCATAAAAACCCAGATTTCAATGGGCAGTAGCTGGAATCGCACCCGGGACCACCCAAATACGAGTTTCACACGTGTGAGTGAGTAGGGTTTAAGGGCCCGTCGGCAGCTATGTCATTTGGGCCCCGAGTCAAATTCTAAACCCTTAAAGTTTCAGACGTTTTCGAGAGGTCATATTTCTCGACTCAGTTACGAAGTATAGTGCAATAACGTGAGATTCTTTATCTCGACACCAGAGTTCGCCAAACAACCACCACCCAGACGACTACAACGCCACCTATCCGCCGGGAGTAGCAGTTGCAGTTCGCAAAGTCCCCTAACAGCAGCGCCAAAGTCTCCCATCGCCAACACTTCCGACCCTGAAAGACCGGATTGAAGTGAAGGTAAACTAAAATGGAGGGACGAGAAACTCGGGGGGGGGGGGGGGAGTAATTATCATTTCTAGCAATGTCCTGCTGACCCAGGAAAATACACCATGGGTCAAGATGGTGTGCTGCAGAAATCGAACCCACGACCTCCTGAATGCGAGTCTCAGACGTTATCCCAGAGCATTCTGGCTGGGTTAAGAATAGCAGGAAGATAATGCACAACACTGTCGTGAGATATTCATTTCGTGGTCAGCATCAAAAGCTCAGAAGCTTGCCGCATAGTGCTGAAGAAAATTCAAATCCACAGTAGACGCGACAAGAATCTGTCATCTAAATTCCTTTGTGACTACAAACTGAATAGAGATAATGGAAGAAGAGAGTGTGATAAGCTTCTGCAGCAAATTCCTTTGAAACGTCATTCGGAGATATCATCCACAGAAACGTAATCAACCCAAACACAACAGACGGTATATTATAGTGTAGACAGCGAAATCCAGAGCAGCGTATATATTGTTCTCTGCCACAACTGTTGGTTTACGAGACTAGAGGTTACTGGGTTTTCAAGCAAGAACACGGAAGCTGGGTTTAAAGGGGATTGTACATTTGCGTGCACAAAATGCAACACACCCCTCTAGATTAAAATAGTGTTTTTTCTTTTGTAAGGCGTTCACATTTACCTACACCCTGGCAGCACCCAGACCTAATCGCTGGAGCAATAGTTTAATTTAAAGTACTCGTTCATGAATATATGCATAAGTATAAATAAATGAATGTTTGTATGTCATTTATGCGTTGTTAAATCGCTTGACTGTTCACCTCGAAATTCGGGACTTGTATCTATTTTTTTCACGGAGAAGGTTTGTATGGTATCCCTTTTATTATACAATGTAACATTCACCTGGTTTTCTCTACACGCTTTTCTTTTACTTATTAAATTCACATGTCCTTCCGTACTCGCTTTTCAGCATACAATTCGTACAATTTTTTTTATTGAAATAGAAATGCCACACTGTTTGCTCGATTCACTTTTCTATTATGAAACACACTCACACTTCTTTTGTACTCCCTCTTCTACAATGCATACAATTTCTTATATGTCTGAAATTGAAATGCAGCGCATTACGTTCACACGGTTACCTTTGTTCACGCTACCTTTACGAAACACAACCGAATTTCTTTCTCTTCTTTCCCTTCTACAAAGAATTGCTGCAATTTTCTATACGATTGACACAGAAATGCAATGCCTTATACTCTTCTTGTTTTTCTTCCTGTGTATTTGGGGTTCTTCAACAGTGTTTTGCGTAGTACTTTCAGAGTGCTTTTATTTATTTATTTTTAGATAAATTGTTTTTTAACGAGAACTACATCTTTACGTAATAAGATTTTGTTTATCTCTTACGGTTTACATTATGTAAAAGTCATCCAGAACAAAGGCGACTTCTCAATACATTCCCACGTTTCAAAAATTGGTATCCTCTTAGCCTTCTGTATCCTTCCTATACCAGCAAGGAAATATCTAAATGTATAATAAACATTAGTTTCGGCTAACACGAAGCAGATAAAAGAACAAGATTCTTTAAGAATAGTTCGTAGAAATATCGTTAGAAAGTGCAACAATCTGACAATGCAACATCTCGGATTTTTATTGAATTTGAGAGGGTTACCTTTTAAGCCCTGAAAAGATGATAAATAGAAGGTTTGGAAACATATCGTTTTCTTGAAATGAACTGCAACGCTTGGTAAAAGGAAGTAATGTATTTGAAGTCGATAAGAGTGAAGTAAATTATAGTCTATTAAGCGCATCTGTATTATAAATATAAAACAGAACGAAGAAGATAAAAAGGTCGAAGGTATACTGTAATTAAATGTCACTTATAAGGCAAGTGGTAGCTTTTTCCGTCACTAACGTCTGTAGAGAAGTTCCATGCAAATACTGCTGAGGTATAAACCGGCACAATATAAAGTAAATGGTAAGATCCTGCCGTATAAATATAATAAGCATTTTACTACATATAAACTTCTTAATCATTGCGCTACGAAACATAGTGTGACCAGGGTGCGGCGCAAAACAAAGGACTGTTGTGTCCCAGCGGGCGAGGCGTCAGACTAAGTGACTAACAATGGAAGAGGCTACACAGACGGAACTTTCTCCAGAACTTTCGAGAAAGGTCTGGCCACGTGATCGCCGGCATCTGTGTAGAAGTCGAGAAAGGTCTGTTTCACCAGGAAACAGCAGTGAGTTGAGCTTACTGTTACAGAGATGAGTCGGTCGATGTGTTAGTGAATGCAAAACAGCTGTGTGTGTGTCGTCGCGAAAGATACGTTGATCGTCAGAGAAATATTCTAAGGGGCATGGAGTGGTTGCATTGTTGTAATGAGTGTATGAGAGATAGACAAAGTGAAGAAAGACACTGAAAGCACCGAGCAAGGTTAGGGAAGTGAAAGTAGTGAGTTTAAAATTGATTCTCAAAACTTGGAATTGTTACTTGCTACTCTATCTTTAAAAACTCATTGTATTTATCACAGATAGCACACCATTCAAAATATGCATAATCACTATGATGTCCACCGATGAATATATTTTAGTGACGCCTGTTTTTCCTTGAGTTAAACATAAACACGAAGGATGCTGTTAAATTATATTTCAAGACATAGTATAGCATGCGAAAAACCAAAGGGAGGGTTTCTTATTCTGTTTCCCAATTACTTCATAGACAAGCATAAAAATGTAGCACTCTTCAGATACTCCACGTTTTACTTCAGAACTCGTGAGCATCATACACAGAGCAGCTTAAGCACTTCCCCGGCAATAGAGCTACTGCACTAATGAGGTACATACTGTTGTGACTTTCTGGTTTTTACGTTTTCTCTCAGTCTCTCTGTGCCTAGTGCTTCGCCTCCTTGAGAAAAGTTTTCTCCAGGTGAAAAACAGTGCGCAGCGAGGAAGATAAGACGCTTGTTCTGGTGTGACAACCAGATGAGATACGAATCCTGAGCTTAGCAAGGCTCTTGGAAAGAAAGCCCTTCTTTCCTGCACACATTACTTCTGCATCTGATATAGCAGACATTTCTAAAATTAATGCCGTTTATTATTCTACAATAGTGAACTGAAATGGGTTTCTTCAACATATGATTTGAATAGGGATAACTTCAGGTATATTGTCAATAACCGAGTTTTATTACTCAAGGCAATGTTTTCCATCGTGGGGTAGCTGAATAATAAATTAACCTCCTCTTCAGTTCACTTCACTCGCTGTGGAATCGCACTTCCCTAGAGGAGGTTTGGAGGTCCCGAATTCAATTCCTGTTGCGCATGTCACTTTTCACCATTACTTTTTAAAGATTTCTCTCAAATCAGTAAAGGAAAATGATGAATTATATATTGTCAGGAATCTAGCTCTAGTTATTTCATAATATACACTGAGAGGCCAAAAGTCACTGTGTGTGATGTTAATAAAGTTGCTCCTCCATGAGCCTTGAGAACTTCAGCAATTCCTGGAAGTATTGACTCTACAAGGAAGGATATGACTCACGCACCTTGCAGTGCTACCCACAATTGTTCTTATGTAGTTTGTCCAGGTTCATGGAGCCTACAGCAGTATGAATGCTCGATTGGTTTCAGATTGTATTATCTGAGGACCAAAAATGGTCATAAATTCATTGGAGTAGTTATCGAACTACCTGTGTGACACCAAAGAGCATTGTTCTGTTGAAATATGACATCTCCATCAGGGTAGTCTAGTGCCAGAAAGAGATGCAGATGGTCTGAAAGAATGCCCACACAACACGCACCAGTCATTGATCCTTCAGCGTGACAATGGGGCCTAATTGAGACCATGAAATCGCAGTCCATACCACAACTAAGCTACCTCCTGCCTGGACACAACTTTGTTGACACACAGTATCCATAGTTTCATGGGACATAGGCCACACTCACGTGTCCATCAGCTCAATACAACTAGAAGTGGGTCATGTTCCACGGTCTACTTCTGATGCAAGTCGTCTGATCTCACTCACAGCGTCCCGAACGTCCCGTATGGTTCTCATGGTGCACTTTCGTTAGTCACCTTTTGTCTTCCTGAGCGGCGCTTTACGCGTATGGAAACATTCTCTCTGTGATATTGAAGCTCCACCCTTAGCACTACTGACCTCGTAAACCAGAATTCTCGTATAATCTCTGACATGCCATGACCCATACGTTTTACATCGATTATCATCTCATGTTCAAAATTGGTTAATTTGCGACATGTTGCTATATTCACTATACACGTGTCTACAACAGACTGCTCAGATATCAGTCTATACTTGCACTCTAAGCCACATCTGCCTCAATACTCTGAGTCAAACACCACATTTTCCAGTGGTACCCTTCTTGTGAGTTTTGACTACTCAGTGTGGATTTAAGTGTTGTAGAGTCTCAAGTAGACAGTTTTACTATACAACGAAACAGCTGTGAACATCAAAATAACTGCAAGGAATTCAATTTTGAACTGTGTTGACCGATAAGGAATTTTACTGTCTCTAGCAATAACAAAGAATTAAAACTTGTGCTTAGCATTTACTAGGGATCCTCCGCGTATGGCGTCATCAATAGAAACTTTATTCGCTACACTCTAGCAAAGTGTCAATCTCTCTGCTAAAATTTAAATAGAATTTACTGAAATATATCAGCGGTCCCAAGAGCACATTTTTCAAGCTATTTATCAGAACAACTTTCAAATGATTTCCTTAGAAGTTAATGATGATTTCCACCTTATCTTATTTTGTAGACCTTCAACACTCTTCTAACATTTATTCCCCAATGTGCACTAAATTTATGTCAAGTAAATCCAAAATGAACTCTTCAGCTTGTTAATAAGGTATTAATCACATGGTTTCGTATTCGAATAGTTACCCCAATAGGTCAATTCTTGTTCCACTAGCCACTTCTCGAAACCATTCATGTGACAAATGACAAGTCTAGTTACTTTTTCTGACGCTCTATTTCCCTTAACATTGAAACACAAAAACAGTCATGTTTTTTATCGTTAACACAATTTACAATTCATCGTGACCTAGCACTCACAGCTGTTCTGTCTCATTGTAACCTTGACACATGCTTCACTGTTTGTCAGTCCTACAAACTACTTCCGACGATACAAATACCAAAAACTGCTTCACACAACAAAAATCCGACGCGACGATTAAATGTCCAAAACTCTCTCTGACCATACACACCCAAACTTCGTGAACACTAACTCTACACATAGATATTTAAAAGCTAACCAACAAAAACGACTTTTTCTCACTGCCGAGAATGAAGTAGCATGGACTTTTCTCAAAATTCACCTTTCTTAAACAAGCCCGCCACGTGAACAAGTTCTAGAACTGTCTGGAATCGTTTTGTTCTACCTCACCCCATTGTCGTCGGGCTGCTTATTTACAAGTAGGTAGTGGTGATGTAGCTTGACCTTGAGCGTTTCTGGCAGGCGGACGGTGTCAGTGTTTCTGTCGGAGCACAAATGCGTTAGGGAAGGTAAATGTGACAGTAGTTTTTGTTTGCCCATCAAAACTTTGTAGTCAAAGACATTTTGATGCAATTGAGCTGGTGAACCTCGTATGTATCCTTATCGGTGTGTCAGTTGGTTTTGCACCTCATTTAAGAGTTTTCCTACAAAGCAATCACAAAGTTTATTACATTATGTTTTTGTATGGAGGTAAATGCACCTCGAAGGGAACAGCTTTTGTGGTATGTAATATCAATATTGCTTTACACCTCAATGCTTGTCTTACTGGGCTAGGTATTGCGAACTTGTTGGCCTTGCACAAAGCACTGGCACTTGCTTCCGGTACACCATTCGTTATCACCAGATCGACCTGTTCTGCGTCATGCTTTCTGTGCCATTAAAAAATATAGTACTTTTAATAAATAAAATTATGAGTTCGCAAATGAGGCAAAAGTGGTAGAACATTGTTAATTAAGTTGTTCTCAATTACTCCTACAAATATCTAACAAATATGAAACGCCCTGTATACCATAACTGCTCTCTTTTTAGGGGACTGAAGCTATTAAGGTAATTACAAGTACGACTGCAAATATGAAGATGTTTACAGTTCCAATCTATGTGTAACACATGTAACTTATATTTGCAAAGTTGTTCGTTTTTTTGTTTCGGTTTTCATGATGTGAAGCAAGGCACTTGAGCACATTTTGTTCCATAGCAGCGAACTTGATGGATCTGCTCGCAAAACCCAACCTAGCGTAGCGCATTTCATTTCCTGCCAGCTCAAACCGAATGTAGATTGTGCAAAATTTCATTACGACCTCCCTTACCTCCCCTACCCGTAGCTCTCGTGAAGCCAACATTAGTTTAAACGGAGAAAGATAATGACACCTCCGCCCCTAACATGCTCCTGTTGGCCGAAATACGAACTTGTGCTGAATCTGGCTTCTCTACTCCTTGGCTGTCTCTGATCTAAAATTATTACGAGAACAGGCACTACAAACGTGCCATGTGGCTTCATTGAGCAGTTTTACATACGTTTAAGAGACCTCTTCCAGTTACACCAACTGCAGCAGCAGTACTGTTCAAAATAATACGTTTACATTAGGAAAACTTAACACGAAGGAAACGGATATATTAAAAAGGGTAATGTGTACCTTATCTACTGTCACTTAAATTGTGTTTATAATAATTAACTATGGCAGACACAACATTTAATGGTGGCTCATAGCTGAGTACTATTCTCTGAGCGTAAATAATATTTATATCCCGGCTTTACAATGTTATTTCGCAGCATGTGTAACACCCAAAATCGCAAGGTCTAACAAGCCTCTGATTGGATGTTGGGTTAAGCCACCCACCATTAAATTTTGTGTCAGCCATAATATTACTAGAGGAACATGTTCACCCAAAATGAGTTTAATTCAAGCTTGTTTTATTTCTTCGTCACTGAATTTGTATTTGTGTCACTTAACTAATATTGCTGAAGCAATGTGTTCAATGAAAATTAATTTAATTCTGCCAGGAACTTATTTCCTGTTAAACCTTTAAAGTAGAAGAATATGTACCTATATAATGACATTCTCAAATTCTATGAAATGCTAACTTCTAAAATGTATGCAAGGCTCAAAGCTTACAGTAAATCAAAATTACGTCGTTTTAAATCAGAAAAAATCCTGTTACATTTTTAAAAACGCGTATTCCTCCGTATCATATTAATATAGAAATGCTTTTATCATATATTCCCTTGAAGGTACGAATGAGAAAATGGAAATGCAGCAGGTTTAAGTTATACTCAATCATTTAGGAGATGGTCGCCATATGACGGCTTTAAAATTCCGATTTCTTTGAACAGGAAGGGAAAAAAGCGAGTAACCACTTCCCATTTGAGTAAAGTATGATTGCAAATTCAAATAAACAAGTAATGTGTCTGAAATGGTTCACTCCACAAAAAAAAAAAAAAAAAAAAAAAAAAAAAAAAAAAATCAATTGGCCTTAAATTGTGTGCTTCAAGGTTTTGCTTTTTTGTGTGTTTGAAGTACGATTATTTCTTGGGGTTTTCCACTTATTCAAAAGTCATTTAGTGTGAGAAAATTCAAGATTTCCTTTGTATTTGTAAAAAGTATTCTATTTTAAAATGTTTTGATTGTTGTAAAACATGACCTGGGTGTCCTTGAGCACTAGGTCATATGACATCTTAATTACTTTTTACCCAAGAGTTGAATGGATTAATGGGGTATGAAATAAAAAAATAAAAATATCATGACTGTTATCAAGCGCTATGCAAAAATAGGTTTGCACGAAATATGATCTGCGCATTGAAGTGAAATATGTATGCTATGTAGCATTAGCCATTTCTGAAATATTCAATGTTACATTTTTAAAGTAAGTTTGGATTGTGATGGTGGATTATAAACCACATTTGGATATGTGGATGTTTCTCATGGCAATTGCATTAAGCTAGACAAACTGCAGAAAAACAATATGATAAAATTTTAGAGTTGGTAGGTATGGCGGAAAAGGGATCATTGACGTAGTATAAGGCAATGTATGGTGAAAATGTCTAAATAAGAATGAAGAATCTGGTTTATTATCCTTATTCCTGTATTTTCACGTTCTGTTTTCTTCTTTCGGCTATTTAAATACATAGAGAATTTTATGGTGAGAGGTTTACATTTTAAAATGTTGGAAATCTTTAACGCCATTTTTCCTTTGCTTAAAATGCCTACAGTTTGTAGAAGGTGTTTTGTTCATCTTTAACCACAATTGACGAAATACTTATAAATATATACTAAACTAAGTAAGTTACAAATTGTTATGTAAAACGAGCCGGCAGGGAGGGTAAGAATTTTTCTCCACCCAAGATTCTTCCTGATCTTCCTCAGAGAACTACGAAGGACGTGAATTCAATGTTCAAGAATCTTAATGAGCTAGAATCCAGTGTTAAACGAGTACCTCCATTGCCGACAAGCAATATGTTTCACAGGAGAGGCCCCCGATATGACCTTTGTATTTAAAGGCGGGATATAAACGGAACAATTAAAACAAAATATAATATAATTCTTGGGTTTCGTTTTCCTCAGTTGGTAGAGCTGAGTAACTAGGACTCAACTAATAAAAATAAATATATCTCATATTTGTTATAGAGTTTAACATTTTCTGGACAAATATTTGCGACATAATGTTAAATACTTGATTTATGAAATAGTCAAAGTACATATCTTTCGACGGCCTGACCTTCCCAGATAAATTCTCTCCCTTGGCTCTAGATTTTATAGGTTAGGTTAGTTGCCCTGTGATATTACTTACGATAAAACCTTGTAAATACTACATTATTACTTTCTCTACTACCTACAGTATTGTACGCCATTCAAAAATTCTCTGTCGACATTTCACCGGAAATATATGTTTTGAGACCTCGTGAATCCAAAAGAACATTTTTAGAAAAAGGTCCGTGTGTGTCTGTCAGTCTGTGGACAGCATAACTCAAAAACGAAAAGTCGGTTAAAAACCAAAGTTAGTATTTAAAGTGAATAACTTTCAAGGATGTGACGCGAACATTTTGAAGAAAATTGCTCCACCTTAAACTACACTTTACATGGAAACTTTTTCGAACATTTTGATTTTCTTGAAAATGGCTCTAACGATTTTGATTAAGATTCCATATGTTTGAGATATTTTTATGACAAATGAAATGTATATCTTGAATTTTCTGGCTGTAGCCCATGAAGACCTGTTTACTCTGGAAGACTTTTGCTAACTTGTAAACCGCAAGAGATAGATCAGATCTTACTCTACAAAAATCTAGATCTTGCTAAAACAAAATTTATGTCTAAATAACTTTTTTTTTAGAGTGAACCATTTCGGAGATATTCCTTGTCATTTGTGCAAGTTTTGGAGAACTTATACTTCTGTCCAATGGAACATCGCTATTAATTTTTTATATATTAACCGTGCAAAGAGAATGAAATTTGAAAGCTTTAAAAGATTTGACTATCGCTCAAAGCCTACTGTATTCCCATTTTTTCCTTGTGCCTACAAGAAGATAAGCACTAAGATAATTTGTGCAAATGTTTATCTCAACTAACACGAAGATGTAGGAATAAAAGTAAGAATGGTTAGTACAAGAGTAGAGAAAGTCATTTGAGTGCAACACATCAGATTTTTTTATGACGTTCCTAAGAAAACGAAATGGTCGATTTGGTGGTAACGGCTTCTATTTCCAAGAGCATCTCACTAAGGCTGTTTAATTTTAGATGGGATTTATCATAATGAAATATGGCAAGCTTATACACATTTCAGTACAGTGTTTTTTTAAGTTGGCTAAACACATTGAAATTGTAAACCTTGTAACGAAACTAAAGGGATTACACGAAACATTTAGGAAAATGCCGCTACCACTCGCTGCAAGCATTGTAACAACATGGTCTGTACCAAGGAAATCCGTTACCATGGCAACTTGACTGCCACAAATCCCGCACATGAACCCGTGCACCTGCTACATGGGGAAGTTACATTGATATGTAAATTACTGGCTCACAAAATCCACGTAAATCCAATCATATGGTGAATTCCCTCAATGTGTACGCCAGAGTATGCAGTGAATTGCTGTAGAAATATTACTTCTACTGATGACCAACTGAAATCCAATATCCTATTAAAGCGAAAATATATATTTTTAAACCCTGCAAAACTGATGGACAGCATAATGGGAATAAATTCAAACTCAGTTGCGAACATAAGTCTTCTACAGGAAAGTTAATGTTTCCGGTATCAATAATAATAATAATAATAATAATAATAATAATAATAATAATAATAATAATAATAATAATAATAATAATAATAATAATAATAATAATAATAATAATAATAATAATAATAATAATAATAATAATAATAATAATAATAATAATAATAATAATAATAATAATAATAATAATAATAATAATAATAATAATAATAATAATAATAATAATAATAATAATAATAATAATAATAATAATAATAATAATAATAATTAGTAATAATAAAGCTCTCTCCCAAATTTATTTATCACAACATCTTCAAAATTTGTGTTTCAAACTAAAACACAGAAATAAGACTAGGTACGGTGATTTTGTTCCGTAAAATCGATAATTTCAGACATCTTTGGCTGCATGAGTGTTCAATCAGGAACAATTCAGAGGCCATGTAATGATTGTGGCAGACACAAAACTTTATTTCACCTTCAACTAAATTTTGTGGGCACAAATGCTATTTATATCTCTGGCTTTACAGCACAACTTCGCAGCATGTACTAAAACATCCCCACGAGTCTCTAATTAAATGCTGTTTGACCCATCCGCCATTAAATTTTATGTCAGTCATAGAAAAGTGTTATAATGCAAATTTATTTTCCTTCTCTGCTATGATAATGTATGCTCACTTATATGTGAGTTAATTTCAAAATTGTCTATAATTTTAACAATATTTTATGCTGCATATAAACCATATATTGCCTGCTTTACTAACAGGCATAATATTTCAACAGTTTGCACATTTGCTTGTTTTACGTGTAAAGTTTATAAATACCCTTTAATGCAATGTGACTCGGTTTGATGTTTCAGTTATTTAAAATATATAAGGTTTAAAGTAGTAAATAATCTGCACAATATTTAGAAGAGGATATTCATTGTATTTTAGTAAGCAAAAACTTGGAGGAATGGAAATGTCACTTTACTTCTTTCAGGAGCTCTATAGTAGAACTACCCGAACGCAGAAATTTAAAATCGCAGGTTATAGGTGGGTTTTTTTTTTTTTGTGTAATTTTTATTCATTGTTTTATTCTATTCCGTTCTATTGTTTTTAATATATTTTAGTTTTGAGTATGCAAGTTATATACCGAGCGGAATGGCTCAGGCGATAACGTATGGCCTGCATTTGGGTAGTCGTGGTTCGATTCCCGTGGCCACCTGACCCATGGGTTTTCTAGGATGTTTCCCCGGGTCTCCAGGTGAATCCTTGAAAGAATTTCTATATCTCCGAATTTTTTGTCCCTCCAGTTTGTTACATTAATAATATCGTTTCACTCTTTATCCCGTTAGGGTTTGAAGTGTCGGCGAGCGTCGCGGCAGCAGCAGGGTAGGGGGAGCAAATGCGGTCTGAAAATCTCGTCCCCCGGATTGGAGGGCGAGCCTACTGGTTTCTGCACCCCCGCCCCCTTGGGAGGAAAGCCAGTTTCCGAGTTCCATGATTTGATTTTATTCCATTTTAATTCCCACCCATTACACTCGTACAGTTGGTGTTGCTTATCAATAGACCTGCGTGGGATTACGACCACAAATGTTCGCTGCCATAATTATGTCGAGGACTGACATTATTAGAATAGTTATGTACTATAAGAGGAAAATTGGGCTTCACCACAAAATACTTGGATAGCTGCGAAGTGAACAGAGCTTTCTAACAACCAGAAGGCAAGCATTTCCCCGTCGAGATCCAGATAATTAACGATAAATTCCAGGCGCACCAACTATGCAGTCCATTTGTTCCCCCATCACTCTAGCTGGTAAACGGCACGTACATATTGCATGTATATATAAGTTCATGGGCTCATGTTTGCAATAGTTCCATCAATCACCCCCTCACAGTGAAGAGGGGATGCGCAAACTCATTCCCATTCCATTATCTCGTATGAAATAGATTAAGAAGGGAATGGAGTAAACGACCATCCGAGAACTAAAGGATAAATGTACAGAGCTGATGAAAAAATGAGGGGTTGGTAGGAGAAATCAGGGAAGAAAAATGATTTGCTTTTAAGTAATATATTTTCCATTCTTTTTCAAGTGTTTTCTTGCATCCTTCCTTTTCACCGCTCGTGCTACTTAATCAAGTTTATATCTGCACTGAATTTTATATTCTCATGAAATTCGCAGTAATAGCTACTTTGGCTTTCATAGAATAGCCAAAGTAACTGACAAGACTGACAATCGTAACTGGCAAGAAACAAAAGGTAATAAACTGCATTGGAGTATTGTGATTATTATGGTTACTAGGGCCCGGATTTTTAGGTTCTTAAAATTAATGTTTTAGTTATTTTGGTATCTTAAAAAAGTATTTTTTAGTTCTTTAACCTCCTGGAATAGTTTTTATGTTATTATTGTTTATTAATTTTATTACTGATTGTCCTCTTTTTATAGCAATGTTGCTGATATGTCCTGTAGATCCTTTGTGCTGTTAAAATGCGATTTTTGGCCAGAAGGCACTTGGAAAATACGCAAATAAATCTATAGTTTATACGCTATGTGCATTATAACAGGTGTTTAATCCTTACTTGCATTCCAGCATTCAACAGGTCGTACAGGTTCTCTTGTACGGTAGGTTTATCTGCACAGCACCTAGCCACTTAATGCGACTTTATCTGTGCAGTAAATAAATATTATTTATTTATCTGTGCAGTATTGAAGGTGTTCATATTTGTTCAAGCCTTTGTCTGTGGGTATGGTTTCTTTCGCTTTTGGCAGATTTGGCAAAATATTACTTTGCCATCTGTGGTGAAGTTCGGATCGTTACCTATCCACTGACGAAGCAACCACCTTCGAGATGAGCTAACTTTAGGCATGACACTGGCTCCTTAAATTACCTGCATAATCTAAGGAAAATTGACTTCTAACGATGTAGTAATTGTATGCATTAACAATACGCGACAGTCGACTGAACAGAAAGGATACTGTTTTTAAACTGATTGGTTTGAGTTTATGGCGGGTTCTTCTAATGATCCCTTTCCCCTCGACAACAATCCCCACATTGCTTGCTTGAATAATACAGAGCTTGGTCCCACACAGCTAAATGTAAGTCACTTGCCTCTTGCATTGTTTTCAATACTCCTCTAAGCATACATAAGCGACAAGACGTAGCAAAGATGTAACAGTCAAAGTCCATTCATAATTTCATAAATATTTCATTTTCCCATTTTAAACGTTTTTTTTTTCATTTTAAAATAAATAGGAGATTTAGCCTCTTTTAGGTTTTAAAGCCCCATTTAGCCATTTTTAGGTTTTATAAGATTCAAGTGTTTGGCTTCGATGATCATGAAACAGATAATTAAATTAAACCACTGCATTTAACTATCAAGGAATAAAATAGTTAAAAAACTAAGAATCCGGGCCCTAATGGTTACTATTATTAATTATTGGAAATTTCTAAGGGTAGAAGTTAAGCAGGGAGATGGACGAAATGCTAAATACTTAAGGTCTTCTTTTATATATTTAGTTTTAGCAATCCTTATGATTTATGTTCTGCTGGTTTATTTAAAATTGAGGTTAGATTAACTGTTACAAATACTATGAAGAATTTACTTTTTAATATATCGTAATAGAACAACAGCCTCATAACTTATTTTATGAAAAATTTACAATTACTTTCAAGCCATTACACTTAGGACAATTCTACCTCCGTAGTTTTATGTTTAATTTGGAAACAGCCGTTAAAACCGTGGGAAACGCATAAAGTGCACAAGTGCGTAGAGTTTACTGTTTGCAAAGGAATTCAGAATGTCTGTAGTGGTAGGCTGCTTGACTGTTGGTGTGTACATTCCATTTATGAGGTTATGTTCGCGCGTACTGGTACGAGCCCCCGACAGAGTTGTCGAAGTCAGTGCCATGAATATCCTGTGGTAACTTTCATAGACTAAGACCAGTTCACGGACGTAATAGTTAACAGATCAATAGCTTTAATTTTTGACTAAACAATTTGTTGAAGAAATGTGCGTATTGTAGCACGTCACTGTGGAACAACCGGTGCTACTGTCCATGGGTGTCACGAAGGGGGGGGGGGCCGAGAGGGAGCCATGACCCCTCTTGGAAAATTAATGAATTTAATATATTTATCACAAATTAATACGATTATCCTCAACAAGAACTATAGCTCACATCTTTTACAGTTTTGGGCAACAAAATAATGAATATTGTTTGATTGCAAACTTCCAACATGTGGCCCTCCCCTGAAAACAAAGTCTGCCGATGCCCATGCTATTGTTACCAGTATGCAACCTTGTTGTGACACTGCTAACGTAATAATTATGTAATTATTTGCATGAAAATGTGGATTTTCTACGTGGGCTAGAGGGTATACAACGAAAAGGGACACTTCGCGTATTGCCACCTATATACCGGGTGGAAGATATATAGATCATAGATTAACCAGGGAATTTACATGATGAATAACAAAACACAAGTATTGTCAATAAAGAGCCGCTATACCGAAAAAAAATAAAATAATTTGTGTAAAATATGTGAAGACATATAGCTTTTTGATGAATGGATATAAATGGTTTATTATTTTACTAAGTATTGCGTAAACATTGTGTAAACAATACTGTAATGCATTTCTGCCTTAACTCGAATGAATTCAGTCACAATTTAATGTTAAAATGTCATGCAAAAGTTTGATTCTAACATAGATTTGGCAATGTCACGTTGTTTGCTGTCCCACCCCCCCCCCCCTGGAAATTAATGAATTTAACGAGCACTTAATCACTATTAGACTATTGTTTTAATTTTGATGCAAAGAGCAATTTTTCCTTAGGACACTCGTACACAAGAGATATTCGATTATAGCACGTGTGTTACAAATGAGCTCGTCAGAGATGTTATTCATGTCTTTAATGTAAATAAGGGAAGAATTATTTTTAATTAATAGCTACATACCTTTACTAAATAATTCCGTGAACAATAGTTCCACACCGAAAGTTACACACTTTTATTTTATTATCAACAGTGGTTCCCCATTATAACGATACTTATAAGATTTTTATTTTTGTACGCATTTTTACGGTTGAAGTCCATGGAAATTCTTACCAACAGAGATTAAAAACAAAACCTGAGTGTAATAATGTAACCAAGCAATATTTTTTTACTTAACACGAATTAATACCGTTATACTCAACAAATACTATAACTTATCTTTTACAGTTTTTGACGACAGAATGTCAATCAATATTGTTTGATCTCAGCCTGATAAGAAATGCAAGATTGTGAAGCAATTTGTGGGGGAAAGCGGAGAATCCAGAGAAAATCCACCTAGACCACGGCTGGGCAACTGGTGCTCACTGAGCGCAGCCTACTCATGGAATTGATAACTGTATAGTTAGCAGGTAAAAAGAAATGAAGGTGGCTCAAGGTATCCCGCGAGTCGCCTAGGGTTAATGTAGATGTCGTTTAGTCCACACAAATCCCCTATGCGGTCTCCTGGAATAGAACTCGGGTCACGATGGTAGGAGAAAAGCGGTCTAATTACTCAGCCAAGGCGGCTCTTATAGTTATTTCAGGTTAAATTACGAAAATAGCCAATAACAAGATACTTTGTTTCACAATTTCGCGCTCTGTGTGCCTTGGTACAGGAAGCACCCGAACACCACTAAGATTTTGCAGTCCCTACAAGAGAATACATTAAGGAAAGTTTGCGTTTCTTTGGAGGGGAAAAAGCCATGTTTCCGTTTCGATCAGATTTAGTTCTAGAATGGGGAGCACGCTCTCGTCGGAATCCTGACACGCTACCACTCTGTTACCCATCCCACTGCATTCGTTTGTTTACCAGGATCAAGAGCGGGAAAGCGAACTGTCGAATCTAATATCCCTTGAAGTATGCCACTTACCAGAACAGGATACCACCATTCTTAGAGATAAAATTACAAGTCGTCTTCCTAATTAAACCATTCTTCGTCTTAGTTCTGAATTTACATTCCGAAAAGAAAAGATCGTAATGAAATGCTTAGTCTAATGCGCAGTGTGGCCATTTGATAAATTTATCAAAGTTTTAGAACATTGTAACAGTATTTTTATTATGTACACATTATATTTGCATTTTACAGTAAAATGGAGCTGGTTATTCTTCGTGGGCCCTCCCCATCCTTCCCTACAACCACATTTGAGTGTAGTCACTAGGATTGAACTCAGGACGTTCAGCTTTGAATGGATACCCGGTCCATTTCGCCTGGCCTTTGAAAATCATTCAGAACTCTTATTCTCTGTAATTGTATAAGATTTCATAGTGAACCTCAGCAGCACTTAAAATACACATTTTAACACGGTCATTATTTTAAATATCCTATAGTTAATAAGTAATCCTATAGTAAATACTAACTTTCCTTTTTCCTTCATATTTTAACTAAGACATTCTGACCTGCAAGATGGTTTCGACGGTTCCTTCTCTTCATATCGCCCTTCTGGAGGGTGGTGGGTGCAATGGATTTATGTAGGTTTAAGATTCTCATATGTTCACTATAAAACTCTACCAAGCAGTGAAAGGAGTGTGTTGGAAGACCAAGTTAACTGTATTTAAGTGATCTCGAGTGCGCCGTTCAATACAGATAGTGTTTAAGTGAAAAATGCAGATTTACTTTTGAGACGTTTTGAAAAGATTTTAGTGCACTGTTTCCTAATTTACAGCCTTAAAAGTATATCCATAAAAAACTTAGGTCAATGAACAAGTACTTCACAGGAAGGCTTTTGGTATTTCTATTACGAATACAATACAGGGTGAAAGGGAAGTCATTACAAATTTAAACCAGTAGTAGATTTCGGTATTTCGAACACATTTTGTATCTTACGCTTTTGTCTCTGACCATTTCCTATGCAGATATTTTAGTTTTGTCGAAAACAAGCTGATAACACTGTAGATTGTGTGGGTGCGTCTTGAGAACATAAACACATACCGTGCCTTGTCCTTCTGTGTATTCTGAGCGAGTATAGGACAATCACAAGCTTTAGCTCCAAAAACATTACACGAAAAGTGAAAGCATCCGATCTGCTTACTTGCACGAACCCGGTCAATTCTCTGACCAACCTCAACGCAACGTTGTCGACATACTTCAGTCTCAAAGAGCTGCTCGCAGTATTCCTTTACGTGTTTTAAGTTATTATTTTGAAGCCCTGTGTGGTGTCTCGTAATTACTACCGAAGCTATGTCAAAAATAAGTTACTCTGCGCATCTTCCTACATTGTTATGGAATTAAGCATACAATTTAGATAAAAAGAACATTTATTTTTTCAAAATCGGCTGAGTAAAAAACAAAATGCTATTCGACTTTTTTGTTTGTACTGCTTTTATGAAGCATATATTAGAAGGAAACTGATGACTTCCCCTCCACCTTTATATACACGTATCTGTATGTTTGTGTGTGTTATAAATCTGTTACATTCAATGGAAGTACTTTGATTTGAACATAATGAACATAATTTAAGTCTAAACCTGTATATTTATTATTCATCAATTTATAGGTAAGTTAATTCTCTGCGATATAAACATTCCGGATTTTATTTTTGAAAAATTTCTAAGGGCGAAAAGTGAGGTAGTTTTTAACACAAGCCTTCAAAGAACTGTGATTGAGATGGTGAACTTTCTTGTTTTTCTGTCTTCTTGCTACCTGATGATGCAACAAGGGATTTTTTACAATTTGGTATTTCTCAATGACAACCTACATTCCATACACACTGAAATTATTTGTAAAAAATTCTTCCACTAATGTTTTCAGTGTAGCATTCCGTGATGATTCTGACATACTGAACTTTGTATATCGCAGAAGACAACGTGACACAGTGACCAACTCTATACTGCCAGCACTGCAGTCAAACTACTGACTCAACTGTACAGCCTGTGTTCAGTACATCGTCACGTGCATTAGGTAGAGTGGTGTTATGTTGATTACCCGCTAAGTAGATATTTGTCCTAGCTCTGTTCATTACTAAAGGCCTACAAACATTCCCCAAGCATGGTGGCTTAAGTTTCTCAAGATATGTGTGTGCATCGCATTTTCAACGTCTTCGTCAAGGAAAGCATTCACTGATTCCGAATGTGTCTGTCATTCTTCCTTCCAACATCTCTGCTTCTGCTGAGGAAATAGCATTGAAACGTTGTTTTTCTCCCTTATGCAATGCACGTCACTCAGCTGAGGACCGTATTCGAGCCAATAAAACATTTTATAACCAGCTAACCGCCAACTTTATTCACAACACATCCAACTCCTACATAAACAAATTCAACTCCAGAAAGCTTTTCTCTATAGCACGGTTGGAAATGCCGTTAAGGGTTTCGAATATAAAAGTTATATCCGTTCAGCCCTATCAAAAAGCCAATTCTTGCCTTCACTAAACTTCTTTCAAGCCCTGCTTTACCTATGTCCTTTATCCTGCAGCCAGGAAAGCACACATTTCCCAACTTTGTAGCTGTGGAACGACCGTTCATAAGAGACGGATTATGAGGAGAATACCTTACAAAATATTTGAAAAGTGCTAAGGAATGTTAATGCATTGTTTTTCCAAATACGCCATAAGTAAGAAGGTTGTTGCAGCAGAATCTGACTGAAAAAGATACACCAGAGCATAACATATTCAATTGCTCAAACTAGGAAAAAAAGAGAATGTGTCGTCAAAATAAAATAGGAACAATTACAGTGGATAACATACTTGGCCTTATGTTGGATAGCGATAGCAACTGGAAAGATATTGCAAAATTTATTAAGGAAGTCCTAACGGAGAAACATAGTTACGACAAAAAAATGACGCCGAACTTAAACACAGATATTATTTACTTATGCCAACAAGCTTACTGCTAGTGTTTTTTAAACACAGGAGCCGCGTGTGTGGCCAATATTTAAGAGGTTGAATCAGGACTGAAAAATTCAAAACCATAGACGGGATTTGAACTACGGATCTGCAGCATCAAGCGGCTGCTTTAACCACTAAGCTATCATGGCCATCTTGCCAGTACGACATTAAATTCCCCAGCTGATTTGTACTTTTTCCCAGTTAGACCACAAGGGAATCTCACATCAGAGAGTAAGTCGCCCTTGGGGTATTTATCTCTGATGGATGATGAGATGGAAAATTCAAGGAAGAATTTGTTCTGTATTTTAATTCAGCACTTACTGATCCCTTACACACTAATGTGTGGTGAATACCTTTATTTTACTTGTTTTGGCACATACTTTTTGTCATTTTCAGCACATAAAACAAGTAGTTTCCGAGTTTTTGGCACCTAAAAGTCCGAGCCAATTTATTACAAAAGCATATTCATCTTTCGTGTTGAGATACACATTGTATAATGATATTACGCACACATTCCTTTGGAATAGAGGAATATAATAAACTTCAGCGATAGTAAACTGTTTTAAGAGTTGGTCGTATGTGTTGGTTTTGAAATTCCGTACACTTGCACGACCGAGAGCGAATGACTTCCCACTTGATAAAAGTGTAAAGAATTGGAAAAATCGACCAAAAGCTAGGAATATCTTGCAAATGGTTGAGTTTTTAGAGTTTTTCTTTTTTCTTTTTCTTTGCTTGCTTGAACGAGATCTGCATTTTTTGTATAATGTTTTATATAAGCTCAGATATTTTGATAATTGGTTACCTTATGTATACTTTCGCTGTGTTAATTGCTTTCTCTGTTCGTCTAATAGTTTTCACACAAACCAATCACAAAGTTCACCACTTCTCAACTGCGTCGCGAAATGAAAATGTCTGTGGTATATACTAACCGTTTTGCTGCACACTTCATACGTGGTCTATTGAGAGGCCGCTAGAATCATTTAAAACAGAGGTACCAAAAGTTTATACCGCGGGTCACACTCTTTTTCCCTCTCCATTCGCCTTACTATCTATTCATTCTAAGGTTGATCCGCGCGAAATTGAACCCAGGTGGCCAGTGCACAGTTGTAATGTATCCTTCCGCCATTCGCGCCAGAAATAGTCACAACACAACCACGTGGTGAGTGCATGCGGTACGTAATAGAAAGGAAATTATACCTCATTCCGCCAATTTAAAGAGTGACTAACATGTAACTAGAGACAATAAGATTGATAGTTACAACAAAATAAACGATGCACATGTCATTATTATAATAATTAACTTTAATAAAAGGTGGTTCTTCTAAAATTAGGCAAGTCTGGATCAGAATTAACCTGTTGTAGCACTTTGTCAATTGTTGGCGGTTCATTTTTAAAAAAGAAATTGTGCACTGTGACACGAGTTGTGTTTTTAACAAACTCGTCACATTCTTGCATGGCGTATTTTACACGCTTTCGTTTTCCCCGGGTGTAACCACTTTTCCCGTTACAGCTTTTTCTTTACGAGCACTGTTTATACTGGTACTCGAAACACCGGTGAACTCAGAAGTTAATTTCACTACTTCTTTCATGGGAACAGTTGGATATTTCTCACACAACTTATAATACACGTTCAACACTATTGTTTTTTCACCACTAGTCAATGGTTTTCCCGCCTTATGCTTTACATAAGTCGACGAAGACGCAAGAGCAAATTCACCGCGACCGTCCGCCATGATTCTAAATAGAAACTGCTGCTGTAAACAATACTCTGATATCAGGTACTCGCACGAGTTGCATGTTGGAACTTGTAGCTCTGTTTATCAGTATACATCAGCGTTAATCAACCTCTCAGGTATTTGTGTAGAATGTTATATCATTTAACGATAAATTCATTCTAAAACTCAGATTACTAGGATGGGACTACTTCCCTGCACGTATTGCTACCGTGTTGTACAACGGTGCACTGATCACGTGGGTTTGTTTTGACGCGGACAAACCTAAGACTGAACTTGGTATAGCTTAGTGGCGTGGCCGTGCAGGGTAAAGGTATCGTTGGCTAATGCAGTACGTTTGCATCCCTCTGATTTTCAAAACAGTTCCGGGCGTTAGGATGTCCTCTTACAAATTCCAACCAGAATCCTCCCAGCATTCTTTCTTTGCTCTCATATCTATTACGTCACCAGTGAAGGGTAACTACGAAGAGGAAAAATTAAGCTCCCTGCTTCCCCCTCAAGCGAAAAAGTGTACTATTTGTAGTCATTACTTGTCTTCAAAATATCTCCAGTTTCTTGCAGTTATTTGTGGTCTAATTAAAGCCCAATTATGCGTGTTATTGCAGAAACAAACATGAGAAGTATATTTTTTATGTTTACATTTCATTACTCTACCGCAGTCATTACGTCACTGGGGGCCATTAGCGGCTTGGCTTCTTTCATGGCGGTTCGATAGAACGTTTGGGTTGATTTCGTCTGCGCCACTACATCGTTCCGACCGGGTTAAACTGGGCAATAAATCGTACCCATGGTGTTCGCTTCGGAAATCAATAATGTGCAAACCGTGTGGTATCTCTAGCAATGATGAAACTACATGCTCACTCTCTGTCACACATTTAATGGCGTGGATTATACCATACGAACCGAGTGAAATGGCTGGGTGATAACATTGAGGCTCGCATTCGGAAGGTCCCGAGTTCAAATACCGTAGATCTACCGATATGAGTGGTAGATCGTGGTTTCCTTCAGTAGCTAAGGTAAATACCGGACTGGATACTTAATACCACGACCCAAAGTTTCACCTTGCTCTAAAACAATTGTATAAATAACCAATACATGATAATAGTGAGTGCTGTGCCATCTGCCCACGAATAATGTAAGCAGACAGACTGGATAGCACCCTAATGCCATCTGTTGTCACAGAGGCGGAGGTAAGCACTGTTCACTCTGTGGACTCGAGACGAAGCAAGATGGTATGGTATAGGGATGAGACAGGGGCAACTGTCCACCACACACCATTCTAGGAGTATCTCATAACAGATCTGTCACAATGTGACTATGTAGTTAAAGCGACGTAAAACAAATATATAAAAAAAATGTCCTAGGTTCGATTCCTGGTTGTGGCCGGAGAATGTTTGTTAAACTGAATCATTCTCATTCTGTAAGTATGAATGAGAGAATACAAGCGAAATGGCGCTGTAGCAACGTGAAAGCTTAGCATTTTAGAGGTTTCGAGTTTGATTCTCCAATCTGATCTTGGGGTTTTCCGGCTTTTCACTGATTGGCTGGTTCTTATCTACCAGGATTCCCTTTAATTCCGTTTCCTTCACAATTTAAGATCTAGTTCTAGGTTTCGTGGAGTATGGCGGTGCCCGAATGATGGCGTGGATGCTTTCTCAAAGAAACAACAGAGGGCTGCTAGATCAACAGGTCGTTCATCACTCTTTCTAGGCAGCTCCAGCTGGAACTGTTATAGGTCGCGCGTTACTTCTTGACGAATGAAAATTTTATATGAAAGGTTGAATGCGAGTCTCTACTCAGCTTTTGCGGGAACGAGAGAGATGAGGTACAGTCTGCAGTGAGATGACGCGCATGCTTCTGAGCTGAAGTAGTACAACACTACAAATCAATTTATGACACTTGCAGTAATATCAGCCACACGTATTATACACTATACCTCTATAACTGTTTCCACTTAACTTTCTTGCATTTATTCTATTCCCGACATCTCTCCCTCGTCTGAATTGCTATTTTCGTTGCATGCATGCATACATACATCCGTACCGCACAAAACTTCTGCAGTCGACTGTATACACAAACGCGACAGAGGAAAACAGAGGTGTCTGTTATCGTAGCATAAACATTTGCTGACCTGTTTATTAAGGGTAGGCTCACTCATTGGATTTCTGCTCAAGGTCATTTGTCAAGAACGAACGCGCAACCCATAAGACTTTCGCGCGTCTCTGTGGCCTATGTGCCTGGGACCTGTACCCTCCAGTGGTTCCTTTACCTTACGCGACAATAAAGCTTGTTTATCTTGCTCGATTGAACGCCACATACCACTTCCACTCCCCACATTGTACCTGCCGCTCTTTCCTACACCCTCCTCCCTCATTCACTGCGATATGCACTCCTCGAGACTAGAGCCCATAATAAGGATACTGTCGCCCTGAAACAGGCATAACAGCATGTTTACGAAAATATTCTTCTGCGCATCCTTTAGATTGATAAGCTTTCGTTGAACCAGTTGTAGTTATACCAGACATACGTATGTTGAAGTGCACGAGGTGTCCCTCTCTGTTATATCACCTATATGTATAGCTCTATGAAGTGAGAATTAATGTGAATCTGTTTCCTATTGAACATAAGTAAAAATTATGAATGGGTAACTAAAAATGAATAAACGAATGTTTTATTTATAACTCCAACAAAACACAAGAGTTTCTGGAATATATAATTACTTGCACAGCTACATACTGTTTCTTTAAAATCTAGAAAATCCGCCATGTTATTAATGTTTCTTATCCTCATGACTGCCAACATAATAACTGGTACTGCATCTTGTTTATCGCATCTTCCCTCCCAGACATTATCTTTCCACACCATTTCACAGTCTACTAACAGTGAAAAATGGCATATAATTTCGCATATAAAATACATCCTTCCGTATAATTTTTCCTTAATCATCTTAAGTAATGCCGCAGTGCACTTCCGCATAACATTACTTCTAAATTGATTACAGTTATCTAGTAGGAGTAATATTTATGTACTTAATATCACATAAATTATACAAAATAGTCGCTTGGGTCTGAAGAACGTACGTGCGCGCTTTGATAGTTGAATACATATAACGAAAAACAATCTGAATATCTTTGTTACGAACGCATGAATACACTCATACATATAATATACCATTTAATTACTGAATTAGAATACCTGTGTTATACAAGTACGAGAGTCATACTGAAAATCGTTAGCAACAGTTTTTAAACATTTTATATCATATATTAGACTTTAACAAGTACATCTTAATTTACAGATACTTCTGTCACTTTCCAAGTTGGTCTCCATTTATTTGCACACATTTATCTCATAATTTACAACCTTGAAATAGAACTCCGTATCCGAAGAAACTGACGCACTGCTTTACGAATATCCTCCATCGCCTCGTAGCGTTGCCCTCGCATCTGTTTTCAACACAATCGAAGAGAGTGCCAAATCGGAACTGCGGGTAGTATGTGGAAGAGTTTCCCACCCAGTTTACCATGATTTGGACCTCAACGAATATATGCTGCAAGAGCATCTTCCTCCCAACCCCCCCCCCCCCCCCCCGTTTTGTTAGGGTGTTTTCAGTGACAAATGAAAAACCGATTGCGCTGACTTCAGTGTTAATCAATACTGATTATATCTATTTTAAACTTGCAGCACCTATTTGCTCAGCAATTTTAAGTTTTTAGGTCCTATAGTGTCCAGCGTATTCATGACTATACATTTATACTGCTGCAATTAATAAAAATAAAACCAAAAGCTAGTTTTAAAGGAATAAGCTGGAAAGCGGTTTTTTTTTTTTTTTTTTTTTTTTTTTTTTTTTTAATATTAGCCAATTTTTGTTTTCTCCTTTGCAACATTATCTAAAGGATTTAATTGTGTATATTTCACATATATAATACGCTTACAAATACTAATCAGCCTTAATGATGCCAGTTTATATTCTGATGCGTTTGTTCTTGACAAATACAGATAATTTAACTTTCTCTTCTTATATCTTATTCCAATTACTGATTTCAAACACATAATTCCTAGAAAGAAAGCTTCCTTTACTACGGAAAAGATTTTCTTGGTCCATCTGCTACTCTTGGTAGTATATTCTATACAACTTTGTTAATAATTCCCGTCTTTTTAAACGTTCACAAATGTTTCTACAAAGTTGTCAAATACTGCGACGACAATAGAGCGGTCAAAACAAAGCTTTACCAGACTTTGCAGAAACCGATGATCACCGCCTTGTTTACGAGGTTCGAGAGAGGTCGAATTTGGAGAAAAATCCGTGCTACACCATTTTCGCATATATTGGGACATTTAATCGTTGCGAGAAGCAAGTCAGCGTATGTGAGATAAAGTAAAGAGAGACAGTGAAGCGAGTGTCAAAGTTACGGTCGGAGAGAATAGCTGTAAACTGCAAGATCACGACGAATTGTAAATTTTGTTAACCGTGACAAAAGAGGACCTTAGTTTTAGTGATTCACTTTTAAAAGAGAAAATAGAAAGAACAACTGAAAATGTTATCCTGTAAAAACTATCACTCATGTTTTGCTTATGGCGGTTTCTTATAAATGACTGGAAAAATACTAAAGCTCTATTCTTAACTTTAATCCAGGAATTAGGTACAATGTTGTGAATGATCACAACACACAATTATAATGTACTCACCTGTTATGAGCAGTTGGCACCAATTTCTTTCCTTCTGAAACAAATAAAACAGTAAGAGAATGAAATACCGCATAGTATTTAATAAAAAACAAGGATGTTGTTGTGATAGAGATTTACAAAATATAATAAAAACGAAAAGGGTTTGATAGTACGCAATTCTCTATTCACTTACTTACAAAGGTTCATTCTTCTATCCAAACAGTTATTGTTAATCGAAATAATCTTATTATTACACATCTACGCAACTCGTTTTAGACCCAAAAAACGATACAGTAGGCTAAAGCAAAAATCACCTTTGAGTGTTTTTTTTTTTTTTAATTTCTCATTCATCAAGATTCCCTTTCCACAATTTTCCTTTTATTTTTAGACTTCAGGTATGCTTCTAGCTTTCCAGGGGTATGGCGGTGCCTGTGTAGGTATTTGGTCGAAGGAAAAAGTATGCCTTGTGGCTCTTAGTGATTGTTTGAACATCGCGCTCTGTAGGCAGTTTACAACAGTGAAATTGTTAGGACGTGTTTCTGCACGTCTGTTTGGCCTGCCTGCGGCCTATAGACTGCTGTGGTTACCAATCTTCATTTCCACTTGGGTTAGTGTTAGTCACAACATCTACCTCCACACGGTGTTAGGATTATGAGGACACGGGCTTTAAGGACCATTCATCTGCTGATGACTTTCTCTACTCTTGTACTAACCATTCTAACGCATTCTTATTCCAATATCTTCTTCCTGTTAATTGAGATAAACATTTGCAGAAATTATCTCATTACTTATTTCCTTGTAGGTGCAAGGGGAATATGGAAATACAGTAGGCTTTGAGCGATAGTCAAATCTTTTAAAGCTTTGAGATTCCATTCTCTTTGCACAGCTAATATAAAAATGAACAACGATATTGCATCTGATGAATGTTTTCGGAAACTGGCACAAATAACTAGGAATATTTCCGAAATGGCTCACTCTAGAAACAATTTATTTCGACATAAATTGTTTGTTTTACTAAAATCTACATTTTTTGTATAGTAAGATTTTGTCTATCTCTTACGGTTTACGACTTATTCAAAAGTCATCCAGAGTAAACAGGACTACACAGGTAATAGCCAGAAAATTGAAAATACACATTTCATTTGTCATAAAAAATATCTTAAATATGTCACTTTAATCAAAATCGTTAGAGCCGTTTTCAAGAAAATAAACTTTTTGAAACATTTTCCATGTAAAGGGTAGTTTAGGATGGAGGAACTTTCTTCAAAATACTCGTGTAGCATCCTTGAAAGACATTAATCTTATATACCAACACACAGACACACGGACCTTTTTCTAAAAGTGTTTTTTTTTTTCGGATTCAGGGGCTCTCAAAACATACATTTCCGGTGAAATCTAGACATCGAATTTTTCGGTGGAATACAATACTTCCTCTACTTACCAGTAGAGAAAGTAAAAAGCAGCTAGAATTCTACGACAAACTAATTCTGTGCCAAGGTAAGATTCGGAAGAGGCACCGGTTATTTTTCCCTTGTTACTAATAAACCACAATAAAATAACAGATATCCTCAGGGGAGCGAGAATTAAAAAAAGAGAAACCGCTAAGATAATGATGAATACTCGGGCATCCCTAATTTTAATACCGCCGAAAATATGCTAACGGGCACCAATTTGCAAGAGAGCTGTAAAATAATAGCACTAAAGCCTTTGACAAATTGGGCAGCGGGTTGTAGCTGTGCAGGCATTTAATTGCGTCCGTGATTATAAATAGCTTGGAAAAGCAATTACTTTTATTTGCCGGGGTTTTCTCCCTCAGGGACAACCGTGTTCAGCAGACGAACAGCATGACAGGAGGGAGAAGGAACGACGTCCAGTACGACTGGTTGCAGAAGGGTACGGGGTTAACACTACCTCTGCATCATTTCCATACTCGCTCCAGCTTACCGGACTTGTAACTGGCTAAGCTCTTGTGGGAACCTGCACACTGGGGATGCATCATCAAACTTCCACCTTTTTGATTTGTTATTCTTACTTTCTCTACTACGTATAGTAAAGTAGAGGAAGTATTGCATTCCATCCAAAAATTCCATGTCGAGATATCATCAGAAATATATGTTTTGAGGTCCCTGAATACAAAAAAAAAAAAAAAAACACTTTTAGAAAAAGGTCCGTGTGTATGTGTGACACTGTGTGTGTGTGTGTGTGTGTGTGTGTGTGTGTGTGTGTGTGTGTGTGTGTGTGTGTGTGTGTGTGACACTGTGTATGTCAGTCTGTAGACAGCAAAACTCAAAAGCGAAAAATCTGTTAAAAAACAAAGTTGGTATTTAAGTTTAATGTCTTTCAAGGATGCGACACGAAGATTTTGAAGAAAATAGCCCCACCCTAAACTACCCTTTACATGGAAAATGTTTCAAAATTTTTATTTTCTTGAAAATGGCTCTAACAATTTTGATTAAAATGTTATAAGTTTTAAGACATTAGTATGACTAATGAAATACATATTTTGAATTTTCTGGCCATAGCCCCTGTAGTCATATTTACTTTGCACGAATTTTGCATAACCCGTAAACCGTAAGAGATAGACAAAATCTTACTATACAAAAACTGTAGATCTTGCTAAACCACGCAATTTAAGTCTAAATACTTTCGTTTTTAAGAATGAACCACTTTGGAGATATTTCCTTGTTGTTTGTATGAGTTTCGGAAAACTTAAAACTTTCGTGAAATGGAACATCGTTGTTGATTTTTTATATGTTAAGCGTGCAAAGAGAACGGGATCTCAAAGCTTTAAAACATTTAACTATCGCTCAAACCCTACTGTATTCTAATATTCCCCTTGCACCTAAAAGGAAATAAGCAATAAGATAATTTGTACAAATGTTTATCTCAACTAACATGAAGATATAGGAATAAGAGTTTGTAAGAATGGTTAGTACAAGAGTGGAGAAAGTCATGTGATTGCAACAAATCAGATGTTTTCTGTAGCTGTACTAGATTTTAGTATGACATACTAATTTTATTATTTAACTACCTTTCATCACCATTAGTTGCTATATTACTATTATCTGATTTAAGAGACCATTAGTTACTTTTAAGTCATCTGATTATTCAGATATCTTTGAAATTCAATAAGCAGAGAGAGTATTATGACTCCCTAAATCCAAAAAATGAATTTTTACAAAAAGTTCCGCGTGCGCACGCACAACACAACTGAGAGTATTCAGGGGACCTCAAAACATATATTTTTGGTGACATCTCGATATCTAATTTTAGGATGAAGTTCAAAACTCCCTCTATTTACTGTACATAACCAATAGAGGAAGCAAAAACGACGAGAAACGACCCGCGTCTGGATGTGAAACACTTCAGATTGTTATGACAAGGCTGTTAGACATTTAAGCTGATGTAAACGAATGAAGGAATATGTGGGAATCGAGTTTAAAACTGGCAAATCAAATCAGGAGGAATCCAGACATCTGTAGCTGGCCAGAAAATGCTAGAGAGACTTGATGCGGCTTTATGACGTGTGTGTTGGTGAAATACGATGTCGAGATTCCACTGGAAATATGTTTTGAGACCCCCTGAATCCAAAGAAAGTATTTTTAGAAAAAGGTCCGCACGCGCGCGTTTGTGTGTGTGTGTATGTGTGTGTGTGTGTGTGTGTGTGTGTGTGTGTGTGTGTGTGTGTGTGTGTGTGTGTGTGTGTTTGTCTGCCTGTGGACAGCATAACTCAAAAACAAAAAGTCGGTTAAAAACCAAAGTTTGTATTTAAGTTTAATGTCTCTCAAGGATGTGACAGGAAGATTTTGAAGAAAATAGCCCCACCCTATACTACCCTTTACATGGAAACTTTTTTCGAAAATTTTTATTTTCTTGAAAATGGCTCTAAAGATTTTGATTAAAATGTCATAAGTTTAAGACATTAGTATGACTAATGAAACGTATATTTTAAATTTTTTGACTATAGCCTATGTAGTCCTGTTTACTCTGGAAAACTTTTGAATAACTCGTAAACCGTAAGAGATAGACGAAATCTTACTGTACAAACAATGTAGATCTTGCTAAAACGTACAATTTATGTCCAATTTTTTGTCAGTTTCGGTGAACTTTCGTGAAATGGAACATCATTGTTCATTTTTTATATGTTAAGTGTGCAAAAAGAACGGAATCTCAAAGCTTTAAAACATTTGACTATCGCACAAAGCCTACTGTATTAGAACATTTCCTTTGCACCTACAAGTAAATAAGCAATAAGATAATTTGTACAAATGTTTATCTCAACTAATACGAAGAAGATATAGGAATAAGAATTTGTAAGAATGGTTAGTACAGGAGCAGAGAAAGTCATATGAGTGCAACACATCAGATTTTTTACTGCTTGGCGTGTCGGTTCTAACTTAGTCGTGTTTGAATGAAGCTTTTCTGCAGGCGTTGGCAACGGAAAAGCTACGATTGCATTATATACAGTGATAGGACTTAATCTCTGTATACCATTGACCTTTTTATCTTCTTTATCATATTTTATGATTATTTATAGTGCTCTTCTAATACAAATGCACTTGAATTACAATTTTATTATCTCTTCTAGATTTCAAATATCTTGGTCTTTTTTAACCAAGCGTTGCTATTTGTTTCATCTAATAATATAATCGGCTTGCAAAGCCCCTGTATCTCCTAGGCAACGCTGTTAATACTCTTAGAAACTGAGTTGATCCGGAAAGAAAAGGTTTGACGCTCCAATTACTGGATCAAGTGAGACACCATTGAGTCCTTTTCTTATGAGGTGTCTTTCTTTTCAGCTTTTTATCACGTTCTCATCCAGACTCTGGATTTTGAGAAAGGCAAGAAAAAAAGCGACGTCAGAGCTGGTGTATGTGTGTGTATGCGTGCGTGCGTGCCCTCGCTTCTGATGGTCCAAACTTGACTCTCGGGATAAGGTCGGTAGGACGATGATGGCTTCTGGGGGGTTATTACGTGCAGGCGAAGGGAAAGTTTGAAACCATCAAAACTCCAGCAGAAGGGATGGGAAAGTGTCAACCATATTGGGTGAACTGGGAGGAGGAATGCTACAAAGCGAGATAAAGTTGCCCTTAAAATAACGAGTGTGGTTACTTCTGGTATCCCGTGGGAAGCTGCGAGGACCCGAGGCAAGGAGAGTAGGAGGATTTGTGCAAGGGCCTTATAAAAACACTTAACAGAGGAGTTGTGAAAAGAAAGTACAAGAATTGAGCTCGCCCAAGAAGTCGAAAGGATAGTAATAGAGTTAGCTCCAGTACATGGAATGTCCAGCTGTAGTGTTAAACTAAAACCAAAAACCAGATCATAGAATTAAACGAAAATGCTTAAAATATAGTATGTGTATCTAGAATAGATAATTAGAGCACTAGTTAGAAAAATAGTGGTGTAGTATCGAGAGGCTTTCACTATTCCTAATTTTGCAACTTGTCTGCTATATTTTATAATATTTAATAAAATGTATTGTGGAAACAATATGTCTAAACAAAGTGTACCTGGGCTTTGGGGAAAAAAAACGCAGTACATTAACAAATATTGTCACATTCTGCAATTTCGGATGGCAGTTTGTATGTGAATTTATGTAAAAGTGAGTGAGATTCATTAGGAAAGATTTTAAAAGCAGTCAGCTATTGTTAAAAAATGACAAAATGCAGTCCAGTTACTTTTTTATCACTATTTTTCTTATGAATTTTTGTAGAAAACGCAGTTCTCCTCTACTGACGTTCACACACTCTACGAGAGTCGTTCGTGATATAACAACTCACGAATTGTTTCCTTCTCGGAGCCTTGACTCAGTCCTTTCACTGTCTTTTCACTTCCTCTGTCTTTCATACACTAACTCCGACGATACGGTCGTTCCACAGCTGTCTTGCATTCATCGACACACTGACCGACTCAAAAACTGCCTCGTTACCCGCGCTCCGCAGAGTTTTTGTACTGGCAATGACGTAGACAGATCTCTCTGGAACAGCTACAACAAACAGGCTGCCGGACAGTCCTCGAAAGCTCTAAAACCCTTTCTGTAGCCGCTTGATTGTTAGTCACGTGTTCGCTCGCGTGAGTGGTGTGCGGAAGTTTGACTTTGAGAGCCCAGGCAGCCTTGGTCTCAATATACTTACAGAAAAGTCGAGAAACGATCATTTATCAAGTTATACAAAATTCAAGGACTGGTGTTTGTGCTATGAAGAAGACGTAAATGAAGATTAACTCTAGAGCATTTTTATGGGAAGACGAAAAATATCAGTTTCGAGTCTTTGGAAGGAATATTCCATGGTGGAATCAATTCTTTGATTAATGATATGTACAACTATACTTGTCTAAGATTATGAAGTACTTATATTTACTACATTCTAAAATGTATCCTCAGCTGTGGCTTTGAGTGCACTAACACTAACTAAACCAGTTTAAACACTTTTAGGCAGGCTTCAGTTTACTGCATATGCAAGTTGTGTTTGAACACCCAATCCACGTATTTGCTTGTTTTGCTGAAATTCCAGAGGAGCTGATGTCATTACTATAAACTAATAGTGCGTGCATGCAGCACCAGAGGTCTGTTGTATCGGTAATGTGGCTCAATTATTATAACGATTGCAATCGGTTTGTAAAAGAATGCCCTTAGGGCTCGTTTTCACAGAAAATGCATTCATTTCATCCATCAACTGTTCGTTCATCATTTCTGCCTAATTGTAATGGAATGGCATTGCAACGTAGTTTATAACGTAGCCATTTATGCTGCTTCATTGACTGCAAATAATGCTCTTCCCGATGTGAAATTGCCCAACAAAGTATTACAAGTATTTGTTTCAACTTCATTCCAATAAAGAGTACGAAGTGCAGTTTCGCATTCTTGATATCGGTTTAACACCGAAGTTAACATTTTTTACTTTCTCTACTGCTTCCACCCAAAAATTCGATGTCGAGATTTCACCAGAAATATGTTTTAAGACCCCCTGAATCAAAAAAAAAAAAAAAAAAGCATTTTTAGAAAAAGGTCCGTGTGTGTGTGTGTGTGTGTGTGTGTGTGTGTGTGTGTGTTTGTTTGTGGAAAACATAACTCAAAAATGAAAAGTCGGTTAAAAACCAAAGTTGGTATTTAAGTTTAATGTCTTTCATGGATGCGACACGAAGATTTTGAAGAAAATAGCCCCACCCTAAACTACCCTTTACAGGGAAAATTTTTCGAAAATATTGATTTCCTTGAAAATGGCTCTAACGATTTTTATTAAAATGTCATATGTTTGAAATATTTTTATGACAAAAAAAATGTATATTTTGAATTTTCTGGCTATATCTCCTGTAGCCGTATTTCCTCTGAACGACTTTTGAATAACTGGTAAACCGTTAGAGATAGACCAAATCTTACTATACAAAAAATATAGATATTGCTAAACTACACAATTTATGTCTCAATAAATTTTCTTGTAGGGTGAACCATTTCGGAGATATTCCTTGTTATGTGTGTGAGTTTCGGAAAACTTAAAACTTTCGTGAAACGGAACATCGTTGTTCATTTTTTTATATGTTAAGCATGCAAAGAGAACGGAATGCCATTTGACTATCGCACAAAGCCTGCTGTATTTTAATATTGTCCTTGCACCTACATGGAAATAAGCAATAAGACAATTTGTACAAATGTTTATCTTAACACGAAGATGATATAGGAATAAGAGTTTGTAAGAATGGTTAGTACAACAGTAGAGAAAGTCATGTGAGTGCAACACACCATATTTTTCTTCTTTAAATCACCTTTTCTCCTGATTTACATAGGAAGGTATATATCGAGGTATTACTAAACATATGACTGTTGGTGGAGAGAGGCATGTGAATCTATCTTTTTCTTTGTGCTGGATGTTTACATTTTAGGAAAAGCTGAATTGAAAGCTCTTGGGGGAAAGAAGTAATTTGCCCTTGTAAACATCGCCCCAATTTTATGTTGCATTTAACACGAAAGCAACTCCAGGCAGGTGTGCTGAATGGCTTTGTTACCATTACTGTTCTAAAGGCTAAAGTTAATGCTCCAATATCCTTTTAAACAGTCGCTACACGTACAAATGTATTGCAGCACTTTCCTTATTGCAAGGAAGTTGGAGCAGTTAATTCTGTTCACAGAATGAATCAAACCTAGCAGCGGCAATAACAGCCTTTCCAGAAAAATCCATTTACAAGGCTAGATGAGACGATATCTCTTCGTTCTTCTTAAGTAACTCCTCACTAGATGTAGTCTACTATTGCAAATACAAGCACTAAAAAAGCTTCGCGCTAGCTTAACGTTTCCACGGAAGTTAATTAAATTTTGCAATCCAGTCGTTAGTAAAGGTAATTGCCCTATTTTAACAGCACCCCATAAAACAGGCTCTGATCCAAAGCAGTAGAAATGTCGTTTCGAGTTCCATCAGGAAATGAAAAGCGTTTAGATTTTGATGATGTTATAGGGGAGGAGAGGGTTAGAGACGAATGGGTGGGAGAGAAGCTTCGATCCATTTTATGGGTTAAAGTCAGCCCCAAGCGTAAAGAAAATGAAATATGTAGATATACCCGGATCTGTTACACTGTACGAAAACCTTCAACAGGATAACTTAGGTACATACATAACTGTAAAATCAAAAGAATGATTTAATTGTTAACAAAGTTCGTCTACGCTTCTATGGAAAATATAACAGAAAAGCAACCACTTCATTAACAGGGATTTTGGAAGGTTTGAATTTTAATTAAGATAAGTTGTATTCCATATTTTACATTATAAAAAGAGTAACGAACAACAACAACAACAACAACAACAACAATAATAATAATAATAATAATAATAATAATAATAATAATAATAATAATAATAATAATAATAATAATAATAATAATAATAATAATAATAATAATAATAATAATAATAATGATGATGATGATGATGATGATGATGATGATAGAACGAAAAGGAGAAAGTAAAAGTAGAAGAGGAGGAAGTAGAAAAAGAGGAATTAGAAGAGGAAGTAAAACATAAAAATTAAAATTTTTGGTAAAAAAACATTTGTAGGTTTAAAAATGTTTGGGGCCTATACTGCGGAAGAAATAGCAAAACACATGTAATTTTAACTCTATCGCAAAGTTAAAATACCAGACCAAAAGTTTTAAAAATGAACCACTTTCTAAATTATAACAGTAAAATAAATGAAATTTGGGCTCAACATATCTGCTTTCGTTGTATCTGTGGAACAAATTTTAAAAAATCGGGCATTATTAGTTCAGAAATTCAAATTTTTAGTCATACATATGCTTAAAAAGGAAGTGAAAGAAAGAAAAACTGGTTATCAGATACTAAAGAGCTTAAGATATTGCAAAGACATCTATAAAAAAATTGGTGAGTGTTCCTAAAGGTCAGAAGGCTATATTTGGTTACATTTCGAAACCAAAGGACCACCACTAACACTAGTCTTTCGTAATATTACAACTTCCAACTGTTTTCTTCTCGTAGCCTTGACTCAATCCTCTCACTTTCTCTGCTTCTCATGCTCTAAATCCGACCATACAATTACTCGACGCTTGTTAAAACACACACACACACACACACACACACACACACACTGACCAACTCATGTCTGCAACTAACTCTCTGCTGTTTCCCCGCAGAGGGGATGACGTCACAGATCCTTTCTGGAACTTATCCAAACACCCCCACCGACAGATGGCTCTCAAAGATTCCAGCAATCCTTTAAGCGCCGTGCTCATTGTTGTTGGTCACGTATACACAAATAGTCGCGCAGCCTGACCTTGAGCGTCTTTGTTTGCCCGCCGGCCTGTCATGTAGTGTGAAGTAGCTCAGTCCCGACCGTCCTTTGTTCTGCGCCACGTCCGGCGTCACGTCATAGCTATTAGAGCTAAGAAGATATATGACTTTACTGAAATGATACTAAGGTTCACTCACTAACATTTTTACTGAGTAAAGGCGAGGAAAGTATTAATAAATGGAAAGGCTATCTGTGATGCGTCAGAGGCGGCTCGTGAAGCTGTGGAACACCGTTGGCACCAAGAGTACTTAATAATCATTACATGTATTTTTCAGATATTGCCCGATGAATCGTCCAGGGTATAACGGTGTCCGAACAATACCGTATCAGTCCTCGAATATACAGGCTGAACTTTTCCCTGTTTTGTTCTCTTGAAATAATGTAGTTTAAAACAGTCATACTATACAAAATACGTGCATGGAAACAGAAGAAGGAAAACCGATTTTCATTTTGAAAAACTTGGAGCAAAATGACAGGAAAAGAGAAAGCTGAACGTTCATGCTAACGAAACTGACATATGTATGCTCAGAAGCCTGCGTCAGATTTTCATATGAATGGCTGGGCGCCCTCTAAATCAATTACATGAATTTGCATCATAATTGCATTGTTTCGAATTGACGAAAATGGAAGAATGAAAATGGGAATTGAATAAAATGAATTTAAATTGCATTTGGCATTTCACGGTTGGTTCCGTCTGTGTATAGGAGACAATGACAAAGGGAATGCCGTGGTGTTCACTTACAATAATGGTCCGAGATACAGAAGTACTATTCATGTTTTAAATTAATTCACACGCTGGCGAATACGACTTGTTTTATTAGACTACCCATATGCGAATGTTTTAAAACTCTGGCTGAAGCGCAATCAATGATAGGTTCAATTGCAATTCTACAACAGGATTGTTGATCAAATTTAACTTTTCTCTTGCTCCTGAGGAAGGTGTGACATAAACGCAGCATTGTTATAGTTTATGCCAATTTATTTCTAACATTTGGTACAAAAGTTAAAAATGTTCGGTTTTTCGCTTTTGCATCTTTACTTCACTGCCAAGAAATAACATTTTTTATTTTGTTATACAGTCTTGTTATTTAGAAATTCCTCTTTAACTCTGTGTGTGTGTGTGTGTGTGTGTGTGTGTGTGTGTGTGTGTGTGTGTGCGTGTGTGTGTCTGTGTGTGTCAGCCTGTGGACAGCACAACTCAAAAACAAAAAGTCGGTTAAAAACCAAAGTTGGTATATAAGTTTAATGTCTTTCAAGCATGCAACATGAAGATTTCAAAGAAAATTGCTCCACCTTAAACTACCTTTTACATGGAAAGTTTTTCGAAAATTTTGATGTTCTTGAAAATCGCTCCAACGATTTTGAATAAAATGACATACATGTTTAAGATATTTGTGTGACAAATGAAGTTTATATTTTGAATTTTCTGGCTATAGCCTATGTAGCCCTGTTTACTCTGGATAACTTTTGAATAGCTCGTAAACCCTAAGAGATAGACCAAATTTTACTCCACAAAAATTTAGATCTCACTAAAACATATAACTTATGTGTAATTTTTTTTTTTTTTTTTTTTTTTTTTTTTTTTTTTTTTTTTTTTTTTGGTAAAGTGAACCATTTCAGAGATATTCCTTGTTATTTGTGTCAGTTTCAGCAAACTTCAAATTTCAAATTTCGTCAAATGCAATATTGTTATTCATCTTTTATATGTTAACCATGCAAAGAGAACGGAATTTCAAAGCTTTAAAAGATTTGACTGTCGCTCAAAGTCTGCTGTATTCTAACATTCCCCTTACACCTACAAGGAAATAAGCAATAAGATAATTTCTGCAAATGTTTATCTCATCTAACACGAAGAAGATATAGGAATAAGTTTGTACAGTGGTTAGTACAAGAGTAGAGAAAGCCATGTGAGTACAACACATCAGATTTTTTATTTCGTTATGCATTCTTGTTATTTGGAATTACCTCTTTAACTTTATATCTATTCTATTACTGTAGACACAATTTTTGTAGTTTAAATTTATTACTTTCTCTCCTACGTATAACATTGCATTTCACTACAAAATTATATATCAAAATTTCTCCGGAAACTTATGCTTAGGGATTTCCTGCATCTAAGTTTGGAAGTATTTCTATGATGCGAGACCTTAAAGTTGATGAAAAAGTATCCAGAATGAAGAAGTCTTTTAAAAAAGTTAAATATATACATTTTATTTGTCACGAAAGTAACTATAACATGTATTATCATAGAATTTTAGAGAGAATCAATTTTTTTTGTAATATTTCCCAATTAAAGGTTACTTTGGGTTCTGATCCCAATATCGTGCGTTCAAATATGGCCCAAAACCGATGTTTGTTCAGGTGTTTATAAACGGAAGCCCAATTTCATCAGATTTACTGTATGTGAAAACTCCTTAGGAACGAAATTCCGGTACACCGGTGGCAATTATATTATCCTGGTAACTGACAGCGTTGTCAGCAGACAAAATAATTTAATTATACGTAGTAGAGGGAAAAACTAGCTTTACTACACGTTCGCCAAACTTGAAAGAGATGGCGCGAACAGAAAATATGAATCGCTGGAGGACGATTTTTAAATGTGCTACCTTAAAAATAGGCTTTTATATATCATCTTCGTTCCTGGTTGTGTGAGAGAATTTCAATATATTTCCATGATTAAAAGCACTTAGGCTGCATAATTTTAGATTTTAGAAGCATGTTATGATGTTATTTTCCATGAAAATCCTAAAGGCGCAGGAGTCTCCTGGGAATAGGAAACCTTGGTCGTTATCGTTAACGAGTTGTAATTAATGAAATTAAGTTCATTTCAACCTCAAGCTACGGAAGGATCTCCCATCGCCTGAGGAATTTTCTCTTTCACCGCAGAATCCATGGACAACCGACCTCCGCCCGATATTTCTGCTCGCTCGGGCCTGAATGCCAGGTAACCTCAGTTTCTGCTTCTTCTACCCTTTAGCAAAAGCACGAGAGAGGTAATATACCTACTTGACCGTCTATATGTGCGGGAACCATGAATAACGACAGACATGTTTACGGCTTATTACATTCACATGTTTGTTAATTATAATTGTGATATTGATGGAAATAATGCTAATGAATGGAAAACTGTCAGGAACTTTTTCATCATTAGTGAAAAAAATATGTCCTATATTCCATTTAGGTTTCATTTAATTCTCTACTGTATAGTGTTGCCTTGGGTAAACAAAGGTTTAGTCGACTTTTTTTTTAAACTTTAGTAGCGTTTTTTGCTACTTTCATATTACGCTATAATTGAGCAATGAAATGAAAATATTTGTTATATATATAACTTATTCATTTATTTCCGCACTATTTTGTTTTAGAATCAAAATAAAAATTCATGTATTTGCAGTCAAATGTAACCCCCATCATTATTCACACCTGCTATTTCTCCGACTATTTTATGTGAGTTCGCCTCATCCTTTTACCTCATTGCCCTCATCTTCAATGCATGCAATCTTACAGACTATCTTTAGACTCTCCACATACTTTACTTTACATTTGATTGCAGTAACTGGGGTTCAAACTGGGAATGTTTGGTTTTGATTGGATGGCCTATTAAAAATCACAGCTAATTGAATCACTGCTATAAAAGCTCCTGTGATAGGAATTAAAACTGGTGTAAGTTCAGAGAAAGGCGGCATATATAGTAAAATAATTCATGCAATAGAGGATTAAATACCCTTAGGCTGCTGAGGCTGGCCGGTTTCACTGAGTCACCTCAGTACCCTACAATTTGTTACTCAGAATGGAACGTGAAGCATTGGGCTGTCGGGGTTTTCCTTGGCTCGCTCTTTCATGGACGACTCTTATCTATGTATCAGGGTGTGGGATGTCGTGGATCTGGTGTGTTGGTTTCTTAGGAAAACACTCGACTGCGTGGAATAATTTATTTTCCCAAAATTGTTCCAGTTCACTCGCTACCGTAATAATTCAAGTGCGTGCAAGAATGGGGTTTCATGTTTCTATGGGTCTTCACGCCTTTACACTTTGTTTAGCATACGGTATGAACAAATTGTTGCTATGCTCGAGGAGTATGTTCTGTTTAGTAGCACGCCCTAAAGTGTTATATTCCGCACTACAACGAAGCCTTCTAGCATAATTGAAAAACTACCCCTTTGCCTGAATGCCATTTACCCCTTTGACCGGAAAAGGGTACCGTTAGGTTAGGCTGTGGGCTAAGACCTGGTATGAAATACTTCTACCAACATGATTTTACAAAACCTCGTCCTACACGTATTCAATTAATAATTGCATGAGTTTCATCCATTGCAAGGACAGCTTTACTGCCTCAAACTTAATTTACATCTTGGTACCCCTGTGCGATTGCGTGTTGAAAAGTTTAAATAACATTATGTGTTTTATTCGCATGTGTTTTATTCGTCTTTGACGAATCTGCTGCCGAATGCTACAGTGTTTACTATGAACCTCAGGGTATACGTGGATTGGTGTGAGAACAGACAGCACTAATTAAGTTGGTTCATAAATTTAATTGAGACGAATAAATGAGCATTTTGAAACAGTTGCGCCTGTTAAAGGTTGAAGAATAAAATTCTTTCTAAATTTTAGCAAGACGAATTGTAACAATTGAAGTATTATGCCATATGCTAACTTCAGATGTATCAATAATTTACAGTTTAAAATAACCGTTTCTGTAATAACATTGGAAGCATAAGTTGCCGCGAGTCACTGAAATGCTAACCGGTGTTTCCTTTTGCGGTGACCGCCAAGTGTGCATAAGCCGAGCGCGGCCTTTAGGTGCTACGGACTGCCGATGCTCGATAATAGTAAAACACTTCTGCGAGACACGAAAGACAGAAATTTTAAAAATATACTTTTTATCAACGTAAGTCGTGCCTACCTCTATTACTACCCCACCAAGTTCCTACGTTGCCACACCTTAGTTCCTTAATCGCATCTGAAACAACTGTAACTTGCTAAATTGTTAGAATCCTTTTCCCTTTCTAAATGTCAGAGCTGGTCTACATCAGAACTGGGACCGCCTGTGATCAGTGACGGACATTCAGGTCGAACTTTATCATGTGCTTTTCTTGGTCTATTGTTGAACATTTAATATTAATTTCTCACAATTGCTTTGTTCATTAGAGTATCAACATACGCTTCCCTTAGATGCTGTTAAATTTCGACAGGTTGCAACCCTTGAGCATTACAACGTTTAAATAGTACGTCTCACTTCACAGTTGGCGGGATCTTGTATGCAGGGTTTATTTTGAACAATCACTGGTTTCAACTGGCACTCGCAAAGCGCCGAGAAAAGATGTAAAGAAAGTCATTCGATAGAAGTTGTGGAATGTGCCTATATTTGTTGCTTTCTGGGCTACAATCTTGTGTTCTTTTTGAGAATATTTTTAATGATTTATTATTCTAATCACAGTCTTCAATGACAAATGACTAACGACGTTTCTAAGTTTTGCAATACTTCTAAACATAATTTCAGAAAAGTGTTCTGAATATCTTAGGTTAAATTCAGGTAAAACTTTAAAATTGTTTTAGATTTTCGTTTCCAAAACTCTACTCTAAATACCCGTGGTAATTACACGCGAGGTTCTTTCAGCCAATTTACGGTCTCACTGACAGCTTATTCACCAATCAGAACGGAACTTAATCGATAATCCTAAAGGTTGCTACCCCATCTATGATCTACAATCTACAACTATCTACAATATGTTGATTGGGGTAAAATCTTTTATGGCGAGTTTTGGTGATCTGTGAATTCAAAATATGAAATAAGCAATACAAGAGCTAACCCGGCTTAATAAGAGATGAAACAAGTAAACCAATTCAGTGTTTACAAAGCAAATACAAAAAATTGTATTGTTCTCGCGTTGTTATTATTTACCTACCGACTTCTTGTTTATAGGTTTCTCTGAGTAATCTACCTGAGCTTTCAAATTTGTTAACCTGAAAAAAAAAAAAAAAAAAATCAGCAGTTGTACTGCTCGGGATAATCTAATGTATACCTGCGCCTTTCAATACGCAAGTGAAAGTTCTTTGTGCCTGTTGAGGATAAAGAGAGGAGCTGCAAAACATGGAGCTGTATAATGATATCAAAAGGAAACTTGAAACTCTCAAATGCAAAGGAAATGAACACTTAAGAATAGAGCCATTGTCTGAAGAAACTATTTGAGAAACTGAGACAGCCACAGAACGCTTGCAAGATGCAAGGCAAAATGTGTACCATCTTCCACAAGGTTTCCGGTTTCTCATACTGCAAATAATTAATGTTCACTACAGTGGTTCTTTGTTTGGAACCATTTTTATGTCTTCATGTTAAGTTTCCTAGGCCAGTCAATAAGGCAAGTTTATGACGAGAATATGACAAGTCCAGTTAGTTTTAGTGTTACTTTCTTTCTTTTCTAAAACTAAATCACAAAAGTATGATCCTCTCTTTTATCGCTAACACTATTTACAGTTCGTCGTGATCTTGCCACTCACTACTGTTCTGTCCGACCGTAATTTGGCACACATTTCACTGTCTTTCTACTCTCTCTGTCACTCACTAAACTCTTTCTCAACAGTCAACTCGGAAAGTGCACCAACGAATAAAAACCAACCAACCTAACAAACTTAACCCAACTAACGTAACCTAACCCACTGAAATAAACCAACCAAACTAACCTAACAAACCCAAACAAATCAGCCAAACCAACGAACCTAATCCACCCTAACATAACCAACGCAAACAAAGCAATCTAACCTAACGTAACGTAACCAACCGAACCAAGCACAACCCAAGCCACTCACTTGCTTTCTGCCTTGTGTTGAATTGCGAAATCTAACCTAAGTCGTGTGGAAGATAAAGAGAGTAAACTTATATTAAACTGGTAATATTTGTTGTTCAAAGCATGCCTGTGTATCTGCTGTTCATATTAGAACAAGCTTCATGTTTAAGCAGCTTCACAAATGATTGGACCAGAGCCAGCTTTAGGAATGTTCGATGTTTGGTAAGAGAACTGGTCCAAAGAAGAACACAATAAAACCTGGCTCAAAGCTCCAGAAAACAGACGTGGTAAACTATTTGTTAGAAAACCATGTAAGGAAAGACCTTAAAGTTTACTTAATTATAATAGACTTCAGCTGAGGGTAATTACTACTTTTCTTATAGGACATACTCCTGCGAAAAAGCATAAACACAGTGGGAGTGGTTCAGGCTAACATGGATTGCAGATTGTGCAAGAAAGAAACTGAAACAGTCCAGCATACCATCTGCTCCTGTGGGAAAATGTTCTTAGAACCAGAATAATCTGAGAGTATACCAGTTCTGAGACTGTATTCCTTAAGGGTTGCAGGTGTAATGAACTCCTTATAAAACTATACAGGTAGGACAACAAGCCAAAGGCTGAAGTGTGTCCGGAGGAATGACAGAAATCTGTATCGGATACGACACTCGTAGAGTTACAATTTGTTTTTCTGCAACCTTTTAGAAATCCCTGGCTCTTGGTCTTACACTGAAAGGCACTTAATTAGCCAGGAAAAGGCGATGAACATCTGACGAGAGATTCCAGAATGATCATGTGATGAATCCCTCTTTCATTGGTTAATTTCTTATGCTTGGCGTAGTAGACATAAGCGTGAAAGCTTAGAGCTTGTAAATTTTTACATTTACGGTATACATTTACATCTATGTGAACGCGTGCATTAAACATGCTTATATGCTGACGTTATGCTTATATTATGCAAATGCTTCCCTTTGCTCACAGGTTGCTGTGAATCCAAGTAGAAAATTCCCTCTACATTTAAGCCTAAATTGGTTTTCACCATTGAAAGCATAAGTTCATTGGTTTCATGGCTATAAAGCGATATTATCGTTTTATTCTGATCAGTTAAACATTCCAAAATAACAACAAAGGTATCACATCGTAAACTGAAATTCAGATATTGGGGATTATGGTTTGTTAATGTACCCCGGTTCATAACTACGTTAAAGATATAGTGCAATTTTATAGAACATTACACAATGTCAGAAAACAAAAGGAGTACATACCGCCGATCTCCATTGAACATTAATTCTAATGGATAGCATTTCTATGTTTATGTGCTGACTGGGTCAGATATTTTCAGACGATTCCTCATTATGCATAATTATTTCGGAGTAGTGGATGCAGCGTTTGGATTTATTGCCGATATTAACGATCTCGCTGGTTTCATTAGCATGGGATGTACAAATCCTAATCACACGTGGAGGGAGATCGGATTAATTTCCTCAGTTTGATGGAACAATTACTGTGCGCTGTTCCACCAGGTGTTCGGCCAAATGAACGTAGCGTCACAACGCATCTGCTGTTTCTACATGTTCGTTTATGGTAACTGTTGTAATAAACGCGGCATTTCCACTGGTAATCACAGTATAGGAAAATTTCCCTCTGCTTCTGTGCATCAGGCGCACGTTCCTGGAGGTTTATTTTTAGAATTTCACGTTACCACTAACTGCAAAACTATTTGGATCAGCAAAAAGGTGCACATCGATTGCACAGACCTAATGAAATGTTTAAATGTTAACTTCTGTTTATACATTTTGTCACATAAAGGTCATAAACACGTGACCTTTCATGGGCAAAATTAAAATGTTATCTACGTTTGAATGCTTGTAGATTCTCGGCGCTCTGAAACTGGCGTTTGCAGGGAAATCCTGGACTGTGAAACGGAAGCCTAAATGTAATTAACTTTGATTAATTAGGTAATAAACACAATTGATTGTAATGAGATGTAATAAAGTGAGGTGTAAATATTTTTTTTGCACCTACGCATGCACTTAAAGGAGAGTTATTTAGTGATATTGTGTAATTTGTAATATTAGTTGAATTATTAAGCACTAAACATAAAAACATTGGCATATATGTATGTACTTAAGCTTTCACGCCCAGTATCCATTTGGAATAAAGTATCTTCAGGGCTTGTAGGCCGTGGTTGACGTGTAGGAATTGCTCCTGACGTTTCGCTCAAATCTGCGTCCTCTGATGATGCTCAACGCAGATTTGAGGGAATTTTTCCTTCGCTGGGAGGCCTCGCACGAGATTCCGGAGGGACAATTGAGGAGCTACTGGATAAAGAAGTAGCGACCTCAGGTCGCGAAGGCCCCGAGAGAGCTCAAAGCACTGACGACGTCCCACCCTCCAGTTCTACACCGAACTCATGACGCCTGTATGGTAAGAGGTTAAGGGCGACCGGGCAGTAAGGCTTGGCCCGCAAAAGGCTGTTGCACTAGACTTTCTTTTTATTTTTTTTACTCGTATTAAGCCTTCGGAACTCATCTCAGATAACCCAATACACTGTATTGATCCGATTATCCCCTGTAAGAATGCATAGACATTTCGTTTCACTTACATTTACAACATTTTGTTATTTCTTACGTGTAAACTGACCTACTAGACACCTAAAAAGAGAGAAGAACGAAGGAAAATACTGTTTTTATTTTTCATCAATATACATCAACACTAACAATAAAAAGGCAAAATGCCAGCTTCTTTTCATTCCATGAAAGCCTCTTTGGGGACAAACGGGTCTCTACGGGAGATGACCAAGAAGAATGAGATGCTGTTTCAGTATTTATTGCTCCACAAGATAACAATCCAACTTTTCCGGTCTGGTCGTTACAATCGAACTTCACAGGAAGGGCTTACAAATGCATAAACAAAGTCAAGAGCTGACAGTGTGAAATACAACATTCGGCAATACAAAGCTCGCTAACGTTTATTAAGGACTTGTGTGATTGAAAATTTGGAATTCTAAATTGATAAACGTTTGTAAACTTCTGCAACAGATGTAATGCAAACACCTTTAAGTTCAGTCATTTTCTAATAATTGAAAAAGTATAATCAAATTTGCTTATTTTTTGCTATAGTAAATCCGGCTTAAAAAGCCACTTAACATCAATACCGCTAATGTAAAAAAGCAGTAAAATAGTAGTAAAATTTAAAACATGGATATATTTAGTTTTCTTCTTCAGAGAGCTTCGGTGGGAACCAATCAGAGAATTCTCTGCGGTCACGTGCTTAAAGCCGCTATGAGTGTATACTTCAAGTGGCCTTCTTATTTCGGCAGCATTTTAAAGTCCTTAAAAAAATTTAAATTAGTATTACCCTAGTTTCTCCCTTCAGTTTAGGAGCATTCTTTTAAATTTAGAAACACGTTTAACCTAAAAAATTATAATACTTGTTTCTGAACACTAAATATATACAGTTAGGTGCAGTCATGGAAAAATTGATTGGGCTCATTAGGAGAGCAGAATATGTCTAAGTCCTGCGTCAAGTTGCAGGGCGGTTTACACAAGCAAATATTTCCAGCTGAGTTAATTGATAGTCTCTCTTCCAAATATTATCATCTCTTGGACACAAATGACCTGTTCTTGAATCACCACTCGTGTTTGAATACATTCTCGCAATTGTAATTCAAAGTGGATCTTTCGAGTAGTTTAAATTTCATAAGGAATAACTTTTGGCATAACCTCCAGACAAATATCTCAGGCCATAAACACAGTGAAAGAAGTATGTGAAAATTGGAGTGTAGTGTGTGATAAGCGCTACAGAAATAATGGGACCCATTTTTAATGTAACAATGAGAAATACGCTACCTGTTTGTGAGATAACGATATCAGTGGGCTCCTGCCAGTATTATTTTGCCGGCGATTCTTGTTCCCTTGTACAGTAGAGAGAACCCGCGAATTGGTTAACGAGCTATATATTTCCATTTTGTTTTTCATATAATTGATGCCGTGACGCCGGGCACGGCACAAAACAAAGGACTGTCGGGTCTAACAAGCAAACGTTCTGAAGGGGCAGAAAGAAATCGTAATTGTTCTATTTAATGATGTTCACTATTTAAAAATAAGTACTTCTGCAAATTCTGGCCACTCGAACCCAATTGGTTTGTGAGAAAAGTGAGTTTATGTAAGGGAGGCGTGGAACACATTTTCTTCCTGAATGTTAATTACAATATTAATAATACTAATAATGATACTAATTGTTGACAATTTACGGTAAGGCACAATGTTAGCCTTGAACAAATGTACTGCAATAATGATAGTCATTAAAAAGTTCCTGAAACGTAACTTTTCTGTACACCAACCACATTTGATGACAGCTCTTCTTTCATGTTTATCATAGTGTCGTTTTAAATTTTTGAAACAATAGTCAATTGTCTTCTGAGGAGACAATTTAGATTCCAGCGTGCATAACAATATGGATGGGTACTGGCGGGGTCAGATTAAAGGTATTGTGGTTATTTCCAGTACGCAACTGACTATTGTTTCAAAAATTTAAAAGGACACTATCATAAATGTGAAAGAATAGTCATCAAATGTGCTTGGTGTACAGAACCAATTGCGTTGGAGAGGCCAAAATTTGCAGAAGCACTTATTTTTAAATAGTGAACATCAAATAGAGCAAATACGATTTTTTCTGCCCCTTCAGAAAGTTTGCTTGTAAGCTGCTACACACCACATACCACATCGGCGAGCAGACAAAGGCGCTCAAGTTCAGACTACTTCGCGCAACTTTGTGACTGACAACAATTAGAGCGGCAGAACCAAAAGGGGGTTTTATCAGGAGCCTTCGAGAAAGATGTGGCTACGTTATAACTGGCGTGTTTGAAGCAGTTCGCGAAAGGTACGTGTGACGTCATCCCCGTATTATAAGGAGCCGAGGTAGCACAGACTGAGATTTACAGTTACGGACATGAGTTACTGGTGAGTGTTGGTGAGTGTGAGACAGTTGTGCGCGGAACGGCGCGTCGTAAAGGAGATTTAACGAGAGTCGATTGTATCGTCGTAGTTAGTGTATCAGAAGCAGAGAAAGTGAAGACACTGAAAGGACTGAGTCAAGGTTACGAGAAGTAAACAGTTATGGGTTGTGATAGCAACAAAGGCCAGATTTTTTAAACCACGAGAAGAGAACTGTATTTGTTTAAACATTTAGAAGAAAAATAAAGCGAAAGGAAAGTAATGGGACTGATTTTCCACAACACATATACATACTTCTAAAATAAATATGAAATGTATATTCATATATTTTATGTTATAATAATTTGATTCTGTGTGTAAAGTACCTACGCTTCAGTCTTCGGTTCATTTCCCACCTAACACACACAGGCAGTTAGATGAGGGCTGCAGACCTAAGTGAATAAATGATTTAACGAACAAGAGACAATTACGCTGGGAAATGTAATGCTTTCTCCATACTTTACAACCTTTTATTTTACAATATACAGCGTATCTTAGCCTGGAAATGTGGCACCTATCATATGGATCAATTTCAAAAATAGTAAAAACAAATGGAAGATATTTGCAAAGCAGAAATGCTAGAATTATTTTGAGACACGCCTTTGCTCTTAATGGATATTGTACACATCACTTAGATCTAAGTAACTTAATAATCCAATTCTGGCCTAGTTTACGGCATATAACGTTTAATATGGTAGGCGTAATGGCTTGCGCTAAACTAATATTGATACTGAATTCTGAAAGAAGCTCGAATAAGATTAAATATCCCAATAAAGTTTCTAGCCCAGAGCGAGTTTCCGCAGTGCTCTGCTACTAGCATTGCAGTTTAATAAGGGCTTGTTTTCAAGCTTTGAGTGGTCGAGTGTGAATATTCCATCTCGTCCATTGCCGTTTCCTCAGAATTCAGATTCCAATTTTTCGTAGCAGCCTCTTTTCTTTTACACTTTTATTATACTTTTTTTTCAACCGATAATGTGGGAACAGGAAACAAAGTAAGTCTGACCTGTGCACACACACACACTAATAGAGAAAGTGATACCTTTGTTTAATTTGTTGCTATCTTTAAAACCATTTTATGGAGGTATTCTTAGTGATAGTGGGAATAATTCTTCACTCTTTCCTTAATAAGGCTGAATTATTGGCCTAGCGTTTCCTTTTGTAGATCTTTCATGGAAACAACCCTTTATTTTACATCCATTATAACATCATAAATTGATTCATTTTAGAGTTTTTGGATTGTTTTTCAGACCAGCCACATACAAAACTAATACCAGCTGGATGTAATCAAAGGTTGGTAATTTTGGTAGGAGGAAGAACACTATTGCAATCTAGGGGAATGACTCTGTTTTTATGCACGTTACTGTACACTCATACTGTTTAGCACGTCCCTTCGTTAACTATTTGCATAAAAAGGCACCAACTTGAAGCTATAGGTGGAATACAAGTCATAAAAAGCTTCAACGCTTCATTGTACTGCCGAAGATAACTGGAAACAAACAAATTAAAACGACAGGTTCGTGGTTTAGTAACCATATTATCCGTGTTGATACATAAAATGTAGCTGTGAAACGATTTCAACTACCAACGCATTGAATTTTGAATTCGTCAGGAACCCTCGCCACTGGCTAACCAAAAACTCTTTGCAATCAATAGCTAATGAACCAAGCTTGCACATGGAATTTTAAATCGGAAAAAAACATTTCCAAACATGCACATGTGGTGAGCATGCCAATTCCCTTCTCCCCCTTTTCTCTTCCCCTCCCCTGTCACATGCGATATTTAGCTCCATTGGGAAAATGAATCTGCAGTGGAACAGCTTGGCCATCAAATAAAAACGCTACAGTAGTTCAGGATAATAGTTTAATTTAGATAAACGGTGGCATAGCGCACAAGGCACCGCTTGAAAAGTCTCATGTCAATTCGTACTGGGGGAAGTTGCAAACTGCGATAAAAATATCAGTAAATTTCAGGGCCATATTTCACTCATATGACGTAAGCACGATATGGATGAATAGCATTTAACAGTGCCTTGTATCTCCACCAATCGCGGCTTTATTATTGTAATATAAAGCATTCCAGGACGTGATAGTTATCAGGTTATTATAGAGCGCGTGCATAAACTCCGGTAACACTTTTCATAATCATGGAGTAAATGAATAAGGCTTAAAGTATCCCAAAAAGGCCAAGAGCCCCTTTTATAACACTCACATGTTGAACTATTCCATGTAGTAGAAAGTTGACACTAAATATTAAACATGTTGAATTTAAGTTAAACTTCCAGTAATAATTCTTAAAATGAACCTATTTTTATTGTAGCCTTTTTATAGTAGTTTAACTTATATTGCGACTTACAGTTAGCTTTTCAATTAAAGCGCGTTCCACCCTTAGAAGACAGTACACGTTAAAGGGAGAGCAGTGTTGCAACATGTACTAGTTGCGAAGCTTTCTCCGCGAGCGACCCCGAGGTGACCGGAGTCCTGTACTTAGTCCTTCAATTGCTGCTTGACGGACACTTTTAACTTTGGTATAAACAATTGATTTCCCCTGGTCCCTAAACCTTTTTACGTCTTTTAGATATTTATGTCGTCATCTGATGATATCGATATCGTCTCTTTCTATTAATATGCACTTGTTACCCCTTCTTTCATATTCCAACCCCAAATCGTGTAAGAACCGACTAAGAGTGGCCCTTGAGAAATTTGGTAGGGTCTCATCACTGTTGACCCGTGACAAAATTATATTTAGCGTGGGTTGAATATTTGCAAACAGTAAAGAATGAACAATTCGCCGCACTCCACATTGAACTATTCACTATATACTTCTTTTTCTCCCGCCCTTTTTGCTTTATTTTTCGATGGCGTTCTTAGAGGTCCTTTCATTACTTCCTTTTTAATCCTATACACTACTGCTTCTGAACACCCGATAGCCTTAGCTGTTTCTTTTACTGCCTTACTTACACGCATTTTACTTGAAAAGTAATCTAACACCATAATTATTTGGCGTTCCTTACTTCTTAATTTACCAATATATCGTCTCTTTCTAGCTTCCCCTTCTATAACTACAAATATTTACGAAACTATTAAACAAATAACGCAATAACAGCTCATAGATTCCACACAGTTACACACTGACTTCTTTTGAACTAATGCTAGTGCTGCTCCTTACACTATCTTCTGTGTCAGGCCTGGCGCGAGAATACGCTGAATAGATGAATACCTTTTGTTTGCCCTACTCGATGAAAGAAAGAAGTTACAGCCTTTTGGTTTATTTTAAAAACTTTCTCCAACCCTCGTCAACATTTGTTCTCGCTGGTTCCCTGATGTAAACTCAATAACAAAAAAGTTTCACTTCTGCAGTGCACAGGTATAAAATTTTCCGAAAACATTTAATTTAAAAAATTATAACTCTTAACTGAGTAAACATAGAGAATTCAAAGTGGACAGGTAGTAGCACTATAGTTTACTCTACCTAAAAACAAAATATAGACGCATTCTAGCAGCTACTTTGTTAGTTAGTGCGTGATGAGTATAGAAACAGCACATATCGGACTTCTATCGAAAAAAAATGTTTTTTGAAGAAATATGGGCCTATAGAAATGTATAATGACTCTAAAAAGGATATAAACTAATAGAGAAAAAAATTCTGCGTAGGATAATGTGTTCAAACCTGAAATTTATAACAACTGAATATTTATACCATGCTATTAGGAACCTGGCAACAGTGCGAGGGTAGAAAAGAACAAGGCTAATGGCAACTTGTATGCGCTAGATAGAGACAGATATATCCCATTTAACTCCATACTGTCATCTAAGAGTGGAACAAGATATAGAAAATAATATTACATATTATTATACATATTGATACTTTTGAAGAAATTAACTTAAGGCAATCAGTTGAGATGTTAATTGTTCAGTTGATATTTTGCAGTACTGTCGCCATCGGTTGTCGCCACTGGGTGGTATGATTCAGCGCCACTTGTATTTTACACTGCACGGTGGTTGGTCCTGTTTTAGAAGGTAACTGTGGGAAATGTTGGAGTCTTAATCAGGATATGAAAACTTCGCCCCATCTTTATAGATTTTTCACAAGCAGATGTATGAAATAATAATTATTACAGCGGAGGATTAGCCATAAATTATGCAACAATTTCGTGTTGGCATAGAAGAGCTATGTAACGCTCAACACCACTCAGAAGAAGACTTGTGGTTAGTTTTGTTGTTCTATGGCTGGAGCTATTGTTCTCGTTTTTAAGCACATGGCAAAATTAAGTCGTGTTTGTGTTGTGCGTGTTATTTGAGGGCAGAGTTTACTGATGTAAGTAGAGGAAACTAAATAAAGGAGTGATAACATTATTGTGATTTTTGTTACAATGATTTCATAACGAACGGCCAAAAGTCAGTTAGATTAATTAATACGCCATTCGGGTTTACAGACGTGCAACATCTGGTATAAGCCATGCTAGCACATTTGTAAACATTTTTTTCTAGCATTCAAAACATGGAATGCATTGGACTGCAAAAGGTCCTTTTTTATTTATCTTTTTTTTAATTTCCTACGAAATTCGTTAATGTTGCACACAGCATTCTGCCGCTGAGTGCAGATGATACTGGACGTGTGAATAAAACACTGGATGCCTCTAAGGCAGTAACAGTAGTTTAAGCCAAAATTATTGCGTTTAAATTTAGAAAGTTCTGTATTAGTGTATAAAATATATCAGAAACAAAGCTAGATTTGAAGCCGAAATTGTGAATGCCATAATTATGGATATAATACTGCATCACATGGCGGAATTAGATAATCAAAAAATGTTAAAATTGTTGCGTGTATAAATGTACGAGATCTGGGAATATTAGTTGTGACTAAAGTTGTCACGAAAGCTACAGACAAGTCATTAGAGGCAAGCTTCAGGTAGTCGAGCGAGACCTGGTAAGACCAGTTTTCCTGGAAATCGCTCAGCGCAGGTGTGAGCCGGAAAACAAGGGATGGTCGATTCTTCGAAAGCCTTTCGCTAATTAGGAAGTGAAAGGTACAGAGAGCGTCATAACGCACAGAGACTTGCCTGCGAGAACCCGGAGAGAAAGGGTCGTTGAGAGTTGCCCTCCAGAACCCGGCGGGTCACTACACTCGTCGCCCACATCTTCAGTCACGGGACTTGTATTCCGGATCCTCAAGTGTGAGGACACATTATCGTTAATATTAACGATTTTCTGTCTTAGTAGAGACACGGTAACGACTCAACTAAATTAATAACGATCGGCAAATCTCACGCTTTCTTATTTTGGTGAGAATAAAAGTGTTTCAACGAAGTTCTGGTTTTATTCGTAAACATCCACGCATACCCTGAGATTAAAGTCATATGCCAGAGCAGCCGGAGCAGGAGACCAGAAAGCAGCAGTCGGCGTAGGAGAGCATAGGAGGAGCGGCGATTCGACATCAGATTGCAGTGGACAGATAAAGCTTAAGGGGTTTGCAAATCAGTTATATTTCACTGTTAGGTCAGCCATACAAAACTGGTACTGAAGTAATGCATCTCACGCAAGATGAACCTAATTTCATTTTTACTTTCTCTACTGGTAAGTAAGGGAAGCATAGTATTCTACCCAAAAATTCGATTTCGAGATTTCACCGAATATATGTTTTGAGACCCGCGTGAATCAAAAAAAAAAAAAAAAAAAAAAAAAAGCTTTTTTAGAAAAAGGTCCTTGTGTGTTTGTAATAATGAACAATATTACCTCAATGTTTGCTTAATTTCCAGCCTTATAATTTCACTTCTATGTTTTCAGGTTGGTTAATGTTTCAAGTAGCAGTGCCACAGAAAACGTGACGCAGCATAACGAGTGCTCTGTTAGAACTGAGTTCGAATGCTTTCTGCAAGGTCAATGACCTCACACTATCTAGGCTAGTAGGTCACTTACTGAGGTGAGAAGCAAACCGGATAGTCTGTCTCAAAGATGTCAATTTTGCAGTTACGATCAGGTAAAGACATCGAGTAGTAATCCATGTTGCTGATTTGTGGGAAAACTGTTAGACGCAGGGAAACAACTAACACTTCAAACATGCATTACGGACTGTGTACCCCTAACACTGTGTATTTTCTAACGCTTGGCTGCACCCTCCTGTATAAATATGTATACGTTAAGCGTCAACAAGTTTTACCCTAATTGAAGAACCAGGGTGAAAAACCCTGTACCTGAAAAATATTTGTGTTAAGGGATAAACGTTTGCAAAACATCAAGTGAGTTACATACATACAAATTAAAACGTCACCTTATTTAAATAAAGGGAACACCCAGAATAACCGTACTTTCCTTTTAGAGATAACGGACTAGAGGGAAGTGGCTCTTTTTTTCTAAAGGGGTGGGAGTTGCGAGCATCGGGGTGTCTCGCAAAAAGCTTTAGAAGATCTTTCTTTTTTCATTTTATGTTAGCCATGTCGTCGTAGAATATTCAGTGTTTTTTAAAAGAGGGAGCACATAAAAGCATGCAGGCACTCAGACATGCTTCGTATCAGAATGGAGCCCTCTCCAAAAAGGTTGACTATCGGAGGTACAACTATAATATGAAGTGGTGTGACACCACAGCCTTTACTGCACTACAGGGTGCCCAAGACTGCTGGGTCTTTAGAGGTGAACTAAATTAGTGTCACTATAAATTCCTACAACAGCAAAATATTGGTGTATTCCAAATTTTGTTTTTGCTTTCAATACTAGTAAATAGAGGAAGTATTGAATTCCACCCAAAAATTCGATTTTGAGATTTCACCGGAAATATATGGCCCCCTGAATACAAAAAGAAAAAAAAGTATTTTTAGAAAACGGTCCGTGTGTGTGTCTGTTAGTGCATTTCTGGAGAGCATAACTCAAAAACAAAAAATCGGTTAAAAACCAAAGCTGGTATTTAAGTTTGTCTTTCAGGGTTGCGACACGAAGATTTTGAAGAAAATTGCTCCACCCTAAACTACACTTTATATGGAAAATTTTTCGAAAATTTTGATTCTCTTGAAAATGGCTCAAAAAATTTCGATTAAAATGTCATATGTTTGAGATATTTTAATGACAAATGAAATGTATATTTTAAATTTTCTATCCATAGCCTATGTAGTCCTGTCTACTCTGGATGATTTTTGAAAAACTGGACTCAACAACAAATGTAGATCTTGCTAAAACGCACAATATATGTTCAAAGAAAATTTTTGTAGTGTACAAAACTTAAAACTTTGTGAAATGGAACATCGTCGTTCATTTTTTTTATATTTTAAGTGTGCAAAGAGAACGGAATCTCAAAGCTTTAAAATATTTGACTATCGCTCAAAGCCTACTGTATTCTAATATTCCCCTTGCACCTACATGGAAATAATAAGATATTTTGTACAAATGTTTATCTCAACTAATAAACCCGGGACATAAAGCACTTACAAATTGTAAGTCGCCCTTGGGGTATTTATCTCCGATGTGAGATTCCGTTGTGGTCTAACCGGAAAAAAGTACGAATCAGCTGGGGAATTTAATGTCGTACTGGCAAGTTGGCCATGGTAGCTTAGTGGTTAAAGCAGCCGCTCGATAAGCGGAAGATCCGTGGTTCAAATTCCGGCTATGGCATTAAATTTGTCATGCCTTCATTCCACCTCTTAAAACATTGCCCACACACGGCTTGTGTGTTTAAAAACACCAGCAGTAAGCTTGTTGACATAAATAATAAAGGACTTGTTGCTCATAATTTTAGAAAGGTGCGTCTGAATACTGACAGACGTCATGGACTTTGTTCAGAAAGTTGGTGTACCATGTGCACTTTGTTCCATAAATTCTGTCCCTACAGCTTCAGGTGGCATTTAACTAGGTTTACCAGCGAATGCGTATACAACTCCGAGGGTAGCGTTCTGCCTTTGTTGTGTGATCAAAAAGTGCTTGTGCTAGGGACTGTGAGACTGAAAATGACAAAGATTTCAGTTTTTTATTTATGTCACAGACACTTGTGAATTATTTTGACCCAAGATTTTTCTCCATCCGCCATTTTTAAAAGCCAGCAAAAGGTTTAAGCCACCGGTATGCTTCCTTTTTACAGATATGCCCACTTCCCTTTCTGTATGTGTTCTTTTATCTCAGTTTTGCATTTTTGCGCATAAATTGTGCTCTGATTTGTATATAAATTTGATTACATTAACTCATATGTGTTGTCTAAGGATAAAAATAAGAATTTTATGATTGATTTATTCGTTAGCTCACAAGAAATTAATTTGTAGCGAAAGAAAAAGGAATTTTAACAATAAAAAATTATAAAATTTGAAACGTACGTAACATCAGCTTTAATAAAATACTTCGCTTTATTTTCACTTCACAAAAGTACTAGAAAACGCCACTATGATATTTCTCCGAAACATGTGAATACATACAAAAATGTATTTCTTTGTTAATTAAACACAACCCGTGAAAAGGTAAGTACACACACAACATGTTCCACCTGTGAAGGCCAGTAGAATGCCTCCTGAAGCTCCGGGACGACATAAATGGTACCGCGCTTACAAGATGTTTATCACTGGTGCACTGAACAGTCAAAACAGTGGCTTACGTAACTAGAAATTAGTGTCAATAATAAAATAATGAATGCTAAATGGACTTGGTTATTTTATTGAAGGTAGCATTTTGATCCGCAAAGTATTCAGCTATTCGGTTACGTATAGCAAATACATTGTATATCAAAGGTATGTTTTACAAAACCGATTTCATGTATATTGTCACATATTAAAATGATTGTGACGCTACCTCACGTCACATACCAGGCGCGGCGCATATCAAAGACGCTCAAGGTTAAGCTGCACCACACCACTCATGCCAGCAAACAGGTGACAGCAATCAGAGCGGCACAACCAAAACGCTTTTCGAGATTATTCGAGAAATATCCGGCGGCCGGTGTATTTGTGGAAGTTCTAGAAAGGTCCGGAATACGTCATCTTCGCTGTATAAGGTTTCAGACGTGAGTCACGTGAGGCAGTTTTTAGTTTGAGTGAGTAATACCAGTTGGGATGCAATATTAGAAGAGACTGAAGGCTATGTTAACATCAGCAAAAGAGAACCGTGTATTTGTTCAAAAGTTTTTGGAGTGAGTGGCTGAGTGAGTGAGTGAGTGAGTGAGTGAGTGAGTGAGTGAGTGAGTGAGTGAGTGAGTGAGTGAGTGAGTGAATGAGTGAGTGTCGGGTTTAAGGGCCGGTCGACAACTTGGTCATTAGGGCCCAAAAGTTTTTGGAGGAGAACAAAATGAAGAAAAAAAAAAAAGAAAGAACTGGACTGGATTGGGTCATTTTGTTACAGTAACATTGTTTATCTCGAAGCTTTAAAAGTTACTTATTTTTTATTTACCAGAACAATGTTTCACATTAAACTATTAAAACTTATCTTAATATTTTATTTTATATTTTTGTCATAATGTATAGATTTTCGTCTGTATCTTCATATTTCCTCTTTAAATCATAACTATAGTGAGTTCAGAAGTCCTCTTCCGTCTCCTTCGACTGTTTTCAAGAATTTATTATTGTGAAAAGAGAACAAAGGAAAAAAAAGAATAGTATAATAAAAGCACAAGCCACAGCAGGAAAGAAAGCGGAAAAAAGACATAGATCTTCAATGGTATAACCTTCCTTACATGCTACAAAATAAAACAAGCAATTTGAATACGCCATTTATTACTAATGCGAACTGTTGTGTCCCTCCCCAGGGGGGGGGGGGGGGTTCTCTACTTTAGCGACTGTATATAGTCTGTCATTTAACTAATGGGTTTATTCAACGCGAGACAAATGTTTATAGCAACTCCGTCGTTACAGATCTAGGACAAGAAACGGTAGGGGAACTGAAAACATACCTCACACCACTACAGAATGGAGGAATGACGTCAGAAAACAGTCAAGATTTTGCTACCAGTGGTGTGTTTGCTGTAGTTTTCACGAAGTCTTTAAATACTCAGAAGTGATATTTAATATGCTTTATTATAATTTACATTATGAGTGAACTTCCATAAAATATTCAATATATGCAAATTTAACCCTCCGTTAGACCCGCGCCCGGGTAGAACACCATTAATCGTACGGGGCCTAGTAGGCCTGTATTATATTTTTGATGCCGATTGCGGTTAGCGCGCTCGCCTACCACCTAGGCGGCCCGGGTTCGTCCCAGGGACCCGCATGTGGTATTCGTGGTGGACGAAGCGGCATCAGGGCGGGTTTTCTCCGGGTGCTCCGGTTTCCCCCGCCATCTCATTCCACCGGTGCTCCATCTTCATTTCATGTGTCAGTGTCACCACCTGCGGTGCCGTAGTAGTAAAAGCGGGCGTTAAACACTACAACAACAACAACAATGATGCCGATTGTTCTGCAAGAATTTTTTTCTCATAAATGTTCTGGAACTATAATTTATAGAACGATGAAAGTTCAAACATATGATTGGTCACGAACGCATCTACTTTGAACTGTATATAGGTATTAGTTTGGTCACAAGAAGCTATTTTCTTAACATAGATAACTTTAAAAATACATTTACCTACTCTGAACGACCACTTTTTCTGATGTGTGCTAATTTACTTACAATCAGTTTAATTTATCCTGTAAAATTTGAAGATAATACCATCAGAGATTCCTGGGATAACGAAACTTTGAATAAACTAATTTAGCGTGGCAATATACGAGGGTTAACCTCCCCTTATGCTACTAAACGATAAGTTTCTGATAACCTCTCTAAATTTGTGTGTTGTTATAGCACAAATGGCTGCTGTTAAGTGTTACATAAATATTGATAAAGTTTTGACCCTTACCTCTATACTTAAGGTGGAGGGTTCAGCACTGGGGATAAATTACGTTGAAGAGGTTGGAGCTTAGAGGCTAACTTCCCACAACACCAAACCCCTGGAGTAGCATCTTGTAGTGCGCCAGCCAAGGCAGTGTGTCTTCGAATATTACACAGCCTGCAACAAGGAAAGATAAAAACACTTCTTTACGGTCAAAATAGAACGAGAGGAAAAGAAAAGCATGCGTAGCTTTCAGGCTGTGCTTTTTGTGTCATATGTATATCAATCCACCAATCAATCAATGATGCCGATTGTTCTGCAAGAATTTTTTTCTCATAAATGTTCTGGAACTATAATTTATAGAACGATGAAAGTTCAAACATATCAAATTCCTACTGTATAGCAATTGTATATGCAATGCAGACCATTAAAATGTGAGATTTATTTCATTATTTTGCACTCACTAAACCAATGAAAAAAAAAATTTAGTAATGCACTTAAACTAATGCAACTGTGAAATTTCGAAAACTCATGGCATGCAATACATTAACGCCGGTTATTGTAAAAACTGACAGTAATACTTTTGTCAAGTGATTCAGCTTTAAAAATATTGATATTAATTCAGGGTTTAAATTAAATCAATTTACAAAAATATCCATGATGTCAGAATTTTAAAATGAATCTAGTTATTCTTTTGATTACCCTCCCCGCATGGAGGACTGCCACTCCCTAGGGCTTACAACCTGTGCCTAGGGTCAGATGCCTGTCGAGGAGTAGAGGAACCTATAGATCAGACACCATGAAGACCTGGAAGCGGGTGGTCAGCCCAGAACCAGAGGAAGAGAATATTAAACCTAGGTAGAATGGATGAATGAAAAGTTGATGGAACGAGTGGCGGGGAAAACCGGAGAAAGCCCCCCCAGACGCCACTTCGTCCATCACAAGTACCACATGCTGGTCGCTGGGATCGAACCCGGGCCACGTGGGTGATGGATGGTCGGCCACGCTCTGCCACCCTTTAACATTAAATCAATTTACAAAAATATATGTCATGTTGGAAAGTTAATAAGAAATTCGAATTATTAGATAAAACTTATTAGTTTTTGCACGAAGTATGAAAAAACGCTGAAAAAGTGTTTGCAAATTAATTTGTGCGTGCCTATTAATGTACATGTGCCCATGCTTTTATGGGTTCAGGTCTAATTAGTAGTTCTAATACGCTAAGTGGAGGAAAGGGCAATTTTTCCCACAGTTTAGGAGTAATATTGTTTTGTTATGAAAAAAATATAGTTTCACATTTTTTGTCAAAATTCACAAAAGTGTTACCTTACATTGGAATCGCGAAAGGAGAGCAGGAGAAACTGCATCAAATCGATGGAGGTGAAATTCCGGACCGGAATTCTACAGGTGTACTTGGACACGAAAGGCTGCACCAGATATGCAGCGAACTGTCCAAATGACACCAGCAGGTGCTTCACATATGCTTATGTTTTGTCTCGGCCGTTCACAATGGGCCCTTCACAATAGCCCGAGAACGAAAACGGAATGCAAATCCGTGACCATATAGATAATAAAGTGGAAAATCGATTTCTAACTGGCTTATGTTTTTCACTTGTTTCTAATTCTGCCAACATAATGCAGACTTACCAATGTCAAAATTCGAAAATTTTCTAAATGCATGTTCATGATTGTTTCCGATTCCTCTAGTTGTACCAAGCTTTCATTGCCCTTATCAATGATGTACATTAAATTTGTTTGGTTTTTGTTTGGTTATAATGGTTTTTGAGGCAATGACCAGCTTTGATTTGCCTATAAACTACAAAAGAGCTTTCCTAGATGGACCAATGCTCAATGCATCTGTGGAAGACAGGCTTTGAGGTTAGGCTGCACATATGCGACAATTTATGTGTTTCCAACTTGCTACTAGAGGGAACTTCAGCAGTTGTTTCTTATCATGGCCACCTTGAATAATTTCTGCAGTGAATGTCTAATACGCACAATATGGCGAGAAAATTAAAACTTGGCCAAAGCTTCTATCACAATTCCGTAATACAGGGATATCCAGGATTATTTATCGAGAATTATAGCCAATACATATAATATTTTAACTTTCTCCTTCTCGTTCTGTGAACCAGCGTTGAATCTTATATGTATTACACAGGTAGGAATTTTAAGAGCTCGGTAAAAGATTTTCCACAAAATTACGACCAACATTCAAGAAATGTCTAAAGTTCGGCGAACATACTTTAACCGATAGTGAAGTAATGAGGTAATTTCTGACCTAATTCCTATCTATTGACCCTAAACATTAATAGTATTTGTTTCTGCCATCTCTTTTTACCATCTGTAGTAACTATACGACCTCTGCAAATATGTTGTATGGGTAATTAGGTATTTAGTGCGGCCGATTATGGAATATGGAGCAACGCGTTGGGATCCATATAACTAGTCAAACTGATTCATTAACAAATACACATAAGAGATATAAAATTCATAAAAGGAGGTAAACATTTTAGTGCTATAAAGGGAAAGAGACTAATGGGAGGTTGTAAAAGCCAAAATATTAGGGAAGAAGTGACCAATTGTTTGAAATTAAAAGTAGAAGGCACAGGGCCGATGTTGGAAAATTCTCCTTTTTAATAGAATTGTTGAGGAATGGAATGAATTGCTTGTAGCAGCCTTTCAGTGCGGTGGAGAAATTTGTGAAAAATGTAAATAAAATTGAATGTTGGATAATCTATTATAAAGGTTACTTACTTGCCTGTTTGACATTCTATAAACTTATAATGAATACTAGTGGTAAATTGTTATACTTAGGTCATAGTACGCACTTCGTGCTTTAGATTAGGAAATGAAATGCGATGCTAGGAAGGTATGTTTAAATTTCAACCAGTTGTTATATCCTTTCGTGAGGTGCAATAGTACTGCTATTATTCCAGCAGCAGAAACTGTGTTATGGCAGCTTCAATTTAGTTAGCAGGAAAGACAAAATGGGTTAACGCTAATGTGAATGCTTTTACCGACACAATTCCAAAGGCTGAATGCCCTTCTTCCGTCGTTAACGGTGTCCGTTATGGTTATGGGGAATGCGAGAGCTGAAAATTAAAAGAGAACCAAATAGTTGCAGCAGCGTATTCATTTTCCCATCGCAATCCTCTCTTTTATCGATTTGTTTTTGTTTTACTGGCTATTATAAAAGATAAATGCACAAAAAGGAATGTTACACGTAAACAAATGCAGTTGACTAACAAACTTTCTTAGTACACTAGGAGAACTTGTTTCTAAGTCACTAAATTATGTATGCCCCTTGTCCAGCACTTACAGTTCGTCCACTAGCTCATGGTCCTTGGCAGGAACGCAGCCAGTCTGTACTCAGTAAACAATTCCAGATAAACAGTCATATCTCAAGCAAGAATTGTGCTTCTTAATGCACTTACGATAATGCTGCCAACCTTGGAATGTGTTTTCACGCTAGATTAAAACAAAGAACTCGTTCAAAATAAATGTTATTTTGAGTTCATGGAATACGTTTAGCTTATAAAACGTAAATTACGTTTTCAACTACTCCGTCTTTCTCCCACTGATCATTTGCTTTCTTTTCTATATTTTTCAAAAACCTTACCAGTCTGTTTCGGTCGCAAGTGATATATCCTCGAGCGTTATTTCTTGCAGTTCCTTAGGAAAGTCACCTGTTACAGGTATTCATTTTACCTTGGCCCAAACTAGCTCAGACGATTGTTTTTATGTGTGCCCCAGTTAAATAGGTTTACTGGCATGTAAAAGAAGTCTCCTTGGAGTCGAAATTTCGGCACACCAGCAGCACTATTATGACCTTGGTAACTTGCAGCGCCCTTAATACACACAATGCGTATTATTTGTTATCAATATCATTTTCACATTCATTATTATTACTATTTTGAAATTCCGTTCTCTTTTGATGATGAAGAGGGAAAAAGAACCGAATGATACCTTCCATTCGTTGTATTGATATTCCATATAGGTTAGGAAAAATCAAACCAATTACAAGAAATATCACAAAAATGGCTGCATTAAAACATTCGGCTTAAACCATGTGCTTTAACGAGATCTGCTTGTATAGTAAGATGTTTGTTTATTTCTTACGATTTGCCAGTTATGTAAAAGTCATCCAGAATTGAGACAATCTTGGAGGTTCTTCCCGGAAAATCCAAGATATACGTTTCATTTGTTAGAAAATATCAAACGGTATTTTAATGAAATTCATTAGAACTAAGAGAAATAAACATTTTTGAAAAATAAGTTCATAGAAGGTCAAGAACTTAAATATGAAGTGCAAAGTTTGAGTTGCGCTGTTCACAGGCAGCCTCTTCCCCCCCCCCCCCCTAAAATGCTATTTTTCTATTTAGAGGTTCTCAAAACGTATATTCCTTTTCTAGGTAAACTATTGTTCGTATGCAGTTCAAAGCTTAAATTACGCATTCGAAGAAAATGTCCTGACGCGCTTCATATTTAATTTTCATCGGGATTATAATAATTTTCCAAAATTAATTGCACCCCCAAAACAAACGCCCACATTGATAAGTGTACATTTATAACCTTGTTGATTACGTTAGTCCACGTTTGACCTCCTAGCTTATTGCCTTATAACAGCTTGAGCCTGTTGTTAAAGCGGCGCCATCTTTGGCACGGAAGCCCTGTGGAGTTTAACGCTCATTGTACCCCTTCTCAGAATTGGATAAGTGGATTAACTCCTACGCGACACACACGTATGCGAAGGACGTGGCCTCCCCCGTCATCTCACCCTTCCTGCAGCGGTCAGCACTTTTCCCAGTCGGATAAGTTACCGGTTCACAAATGGGTGCAGCTCAGAGCACTAAGAGATTTATCTAAAGAAGCGATGTGCAGATCCTGGGAAGCTGGAAGTGAGATGATAGGCTAGAGATCTGCACTCGCTGAGGTCAAGGCTTCAGGCACTCACATGACTTTTCTCCTAATTTAATAATATGCACTGTTTGGGAGCATCTCTCAGTTTCTTATCTTCTTACGGGACACAACAAGGGGTAAGCGACCAATGACAGTTGCAATACCGGGCAAGAGGCTTGGCATTGTAATGAGGACAAGCAAAGGTGGCGATGGGGTAGAGGGAAGAGTAAGTTGCACCTGGCCTCATAAAAAAGCTACAAATCCTTAATGTGGTTATGAAAAAGCTTGCAAATATCGCTTGACAATTTGCAAAGAGCTATTTATAAACTAAGTACAGTGGCTACTAGTATAATTTGAAAATATTAGCTGAAAAAATGGCATTTTATGGAAAAATTGGTTTTAATAATGCATCTGTAGAACAACTTATGTATTTCAAGTATTTAGGAGTTCTCATTGGCAAGGTTAGAACAAAAGACAAACAGAAAAGTAAATTTGTTTCATAAGATATGTGGAACAATTAGAAGAGTCATATCAAAGAAAGTTCACAAAGAAACCTTATTGAAATGTTATAAAATTGTAGCGGTTCCGAGTGTTGGACTCTAAATTAAGAGGTTTGAGACGGATAGAAGTTGCGGAAATGAAGTTCTTGAGATTTGTGACAGGTTATGCTTTAATGGACAAACAGAAGAATATAGATATTTAAGAACATTGCAAATATTCAAACTAACAGACAAAATAGCAGAGTACAGTGAAAAAGTAAATTTCTACAGAATTGAGCATGATGGAATTCCCCAAAGAGTATTAAATTACAGGCCAAGAGGACAACAGAGTCGAAGAAGACCTGCTAGAAGATGAACAGAACAACTTTAGTTTGGAGTCGGAACAGATCACTCATGGTCTAATCCTTGTTTGTATGATAATAATGATGATATTGTCTGAAATAAGCAGAATTTATTGAGTTAAGCGATTCTTTATCACAAAAAAACTAACTTTATCCTTAGAATCACAAAAACATGTAGTTTTCCAGTAAACAAAATGCAATATTACATTAAAAAAGGAACGTTTGTTCCTTCTACAAATTTTCCTTATATTTATACTGGAATCAAAAATCGTATCAAAGTAACTTTAACATGTTTTTCTATTACTTTATATCATGTTATAGTCCCTACTTTCGAATACAAGGTTATCTTGCAATACGTATGCAATAAATTACCTATCTTGGTGGGTTTCTGAAATTTGTCCAACTGATTTACCACCTTGCCATGAATCTGGCCACGTGTAGCTTCTGGCGTATACGATATGTTGTGAATGAAGCAACAGTTGTGGCTTAATAAGTAACGATTTTTCGAGTGACCAGAAAAAATCAATGCTTTCCTTCCTTGTCGACGTGTCATTGGTCATGTATCATGAATACTTGTGTCCTTGTAGAGGGGTAAAGAGGAGTAACGATTTACTATGCGACCAGAAAAGCTCACTACTTTCCTTTCAGGCCGACGTGTCATTGAACTATGCCCACCCAATAGCATGAAAGTGCTGACACTGCAGAGGGGTAAAGACAGGGAAAGGAGGGGAAGCTAGGAAGGCCTCATTAAATAATCAAGATAGCCTCGCATTATACTAAATTCGTTTTGTGAAGATGTAAGGTGCCGATAAGGTAGGGAAAGTCTCCCAACCGGAGGGTGTAAAGAAATGCAAAAGTTAATACGATTCTCCCATTGGACATAATACAGCCCCTTGACATAAGGCAGATACCAGGTAGTTGTAATTATATGACATTTGAAACGACGAATTAGGATATTTTGGAGTCTTTGAAATTTCAACGTTAAGTCACGAAAGACTATCACGTAGAAATATTTCATATGTTTACATCTTTGCATACGTTAGGAATAAAAAGACGCCAAGCCTAAAACTGTAACTTCCAGTTTCGACAACAGCGCGTATAATTTCATCGTGACAGATAGGGCAATATTTCGAGTAATAATGTAGGGACGCCATATACTTTTGGCGAATCAATCAAAACAACAGCGTTAACGAACCCTGCATATCTAATAAGTGTTCTATGGTAAACCCAGTGAAATAATATCCCAGGTGTGTAAGAAGACAACGAACAGTTAGTTTTTGTGTGTAACATATAAAAATGAATTATCAAAACGTTAATTTGCATTTATATCCGCAATACTGAACTCCTTACCCGCCCACGCCTGAAAAGAGAAACTATTCAATTGCTGAGCAATTACATATCCGAAGCAATTCACATCTACAAATTGAACCCAGTATAATATACATTTTAGGCGCCATATTGAATCAACGCTAAATTAAGTATATTCGCAGATAGAGCCATAATCTTCCGAAAGAAATACAGTAAACTAAGCTGAAGTAACATTTTAAGAGCTCTTCGCTGCGTGATGGCTTTGAAATTCTGTTATCTTTTCATAAAAGACATACGAGAGTAAACCCGTATAACGTTCAACGAGATATACATTTTCTGTGCAACAAGATTTTGTCTATCTCTTGCGGTTTACCAGTTATGCAAACATCACCCAGAATGAAGACAATTTCAGAGGCTATTTTAATGAAATTCAAGATATAGGTACGTTTCATTTGTCATAAAGGTATCATATAATATGATATTTGAATGAACATTGTTAGCCATTATCAGAAAAAAGAAGCATTTTCCATTTAAGGGTGGTTGAGTGGGGATTTTCTTGAAAATTTTCAAGTCGAATTCTTGGAAAATGAACATAGGTACCAAGTTTGGTATTTTATCGACTTCAGTTTTTGAAGTATACTGTTTTCTCTCTTATCTCTGTTTGTCTCTCTCAAACACACATGTATACAGACAGCCACATAGACACACAAATATAGACCGACACACACAGACATACAGAGGCGGTTCTTTTTCTCTAAAATTGCTTTTTATTCAGGGAATGTCAAAGTATATTTTGGTGAAATCTTGGTATAAAATTTTTGGTTATTTTGCAGAAGTTTCTTTGATTATTACAGATAAATAGTAGAAGGAGTAAAACGGATGCAATTCCCTTAATGTCGGAAACACAATCGCGGTCACTTTCGGAAACTGAGCGTGCATTCTACACTGGGATAAGCGTGACATTGTTGAAGTTCGATTTGTCTCATTCACCAGCAAGGGATGCTTTTATGTTTAACGCCCGTTCTTACTACATATGGCTCCAAAGACAATGAATATGTTGTTGCATGAAATGAAATGGGAAAAGAAGTTGCGGCTATTGTACACATACACACACTCTCTCGCCCTCTCCCTCTCTCTCTCTCTCTCTCCTCTGTTCTTTCTCTATCTGCTATAATGGATAGCCCTTCCACATAAAAATATTTGTGTTCTTCATTAATATTCCACATAGTATTCTGAGTTGGCAATTCAGTAGGCCCTAGTAATCGGACAGCGCACTACGTGCATTTGTTTCAGTTTGTTTGCATGGACAAGGGGGGAAAGAACACATGCATTTTAATGCATTTACCAATTCAGTAGAACAAGTCGCGTATGGAAACAACTGAAAACTTTATATACAGAGAAGCTCTTGATGGTATTGTTGTCTCTAGTGTAATTCAACCTACTCTGACCCACTTCTGATTATCAATATACAGATTTAAAATATTTAAAAAGTCAGTGACCACTTCCTGTTTATAAAGCACTGCATAATATGCTGCAACTGGCTTATTTTAAGTAACTCAGTTTTATACGTAGTTATTTAGCTATAAGCAGTTATTCTTTTAATGCACATATACAAATATTTATAGGTTCATCATAGATTAATTGGTCCCTGCATTAAACACAACGCTATAAGTCAGTGTAAAGGGTTTAAGGACCCGTCGCCAATTAGGCCATTAGGGCACAAAGTCCAAAGATAAAAACAGGGAACATCAACTGTTGAAACCTCATCCTTAAACAGCTAAAATGAGAGCGTTAAAATAGCAAGGAATTAAAACAGTTAAATTTTAACTTTAAAAAAATTGCATTGTGTTAACGATGAAAAAGAACTTTTTTAGTCAGTTTTAGAAGATAAAGTGATATTAAAAGCAACTAAATTGGTTTATTGCCACAGTATGGTTCCTATAGAAACATTCTAGGAGCAAGAAATGTGAACATTTTAGCGTTTTTCTTAAACTTTTTGTTTATTCATTCTAGGTCCTACACATAATATTACGAAATACGGTTTTCCAGATCCAAAACCTGCATACTATCAGAACTTTAGGTCTTAAAACCTAATTGATTAAAACCTAAATTTATTCATAGCCAATTGTTTCCGAAGTGAACAACCAAATGTCTCCGAAATGCTCAGAATGTTTGCTAATTAAAAGTAAACCAAGTGCGATCACAGGATGTTAGGGATATAGCTGCAGTTGGTAATTCAACATAATCTAATAAGTAGCATTACAAAAAGATTTGCCATATTTGCAGACGAATACTAAACTTATGTGTGTATTGTTTTCATACTGACTAAAAGCACCAAGTACGCGAGGCACATACAAGACATACAGGTTTATTTTGTCCAAGAGCGCCGGCAGTCGGAGATCACTTTAGCGAAATAACAAATGCATAAAGCATTCACGGTGCTTACCTATCCAAATATTCATTTGGCTTGATCTATAACCTAAACTTAAATGTGTTTAATTCAGGATTAAAGCTTAGTTATATTTCATTTCCAATACATTTATTTTTTATTTTAACCTGTAACTAAGCTCGAATACTTCATGCAAGGCTAATGACCCCAGAGTAGCTGGGCCAGTAAGATATTGAAGTGTGAACCAAAATGGGTACTCTACACTGACAACTGTTGTGCATTTTCGCACTATAGTTAGGGCTGTGCACAAAACATCAGAAAAATTATGTGTGTTTGCAGGAAAATTGTTTTTAGACAGTGGACAGTTCGACTTTTAGCTGTTCACGACAGTGTTAAAAGTATAAAATTCTACCACTTAGCTTTTCACACTTCGATAATACTTTGTTTTCTTGTGAAATATGACCATCGACTAATTCCAGTAGGCCGTGAATCTGACTTACACAATGCTTGTTTAAAATGGCGGGTTATTTGAATTTGAATATGAGTAAGTTTAGAAAAAATTGTAATATTAATTAATTAAATTTGTTACGTTATTTTCGTCGTTTTATTATTTCCATTGCCATCCTTATGTAGAATATTATGGTTTTGTAACTCATGTTACCAACACTGATGCTACGCAAGGCAAATGAACATCGCAACCCGAAGACTATTATAGCCATGAGAAAGGTAAAACAGTACCATATATTTATATATGTGTTTCCTTTCCCTAAGTAAATCTCTAAGTTGTTCAAGGATAAAACGCAATACTTATTTACAGAAAATAATTAGGGAAGGAAAGGTATTAAGATAGCTGGAAGTAATAAGCTCAAAATATTACACCAGAAAACATTTAACCTCAATCTATTTTAAATATAAGAGACTTCCCAATTACAAACATTGGTTGCATCTTAATATCCACTTAGGTTTACAAAGTTTGTTCAAAACTGATTTTCAACGATACAAATGTTTTATACTGAATAATAGTAACACTTTGTTTTCCAGTGGTAGCTTGTAATAAAATAGTTCAACCCTGAGTGGCCATGTTTCTAGTTAATTCGTTACCATAATTAAACACGCTAGAAGTGTCGGAAGAATTTGTTCCAGCAACTATCTCCCCACCATGCCGTTTGCATCTCCACTTGTCGACGTTTATTTCCGAGGTCGCACCTTAGAAAGACCATAAGGAATCTTCTCTTGTAGTCCGGTTCTCTCTCTTGGCGGAACTGCAGGCGTACGTCACAATGACGTCAAGATAGCGTGACATATGAAGTCGTAAAGCACAATCTATCGTCCACAGGCTTAACCAGTGTCTTCGATGATGGAATGCATAACCGGGGGAAGCATGAACACCGAGATATATGGAATCCATGGTATCGAAGCGGTGCAAGACTATAGATGGATCATGGATCACAACGAGATGAGAGGGGTGCTTCTTTTGGCCCCCGTTTTTCCGCTTTGATGACCACGAAGAGAGCGGAAGTAAGCAAATGGCGTGACACCTTGCAAGTACTGTTCCCCAGACCTGGTGCAGGCATTTATTATATGACGGTGTGAATTATTCACCCAGGTTATATAGTTTTTAAATTATTCTCCACAGAAAACTTTCCAGTGTTCCTAAAAAAAAAAAAAAAAAAAAAAAACAGTTTCTTGTTCTCATAGCTTCAGATGCTTCTCTGATATAATGGAAACAACTTTCCAGTAGATGAACAGGTCAGTTGTGCAACGCTCTAATTAGCTGCCGTTTGAACTAAATACAATTATAACACACGCAAATATGTGATTCGTCGCCTGTAGGCCGGTGGCGTTGTCAGCAAACTGCTTCCAAAGGTGATATGCGAGCTGACCTAGGTGCACGGAATAGTAATTACGGTACTCTTGTGAATGCAGGGAGCATGTAACTTGAAAACGAGTAGGAGCAAAAGGCAGCGTCAATATTAAACATCCATGTGTCATCAAAGAGGATCAAAGAAACCGACTGTCTACCACAAAATAATTTTCGCTGGCTCCTATAGCGTAATTGCTTGAATTTTGACCCGGTTGAGCAGTCGTGTGTGTCTCTATGTGTATACGTGTGTGTGTGTGTGTGTGTGTGTGTGTGTTTGTGTGTGTGTGTGTTTGTGAGTGATGAATCAATGATCGGAGCTCACCTCTCCATCGTGTTGAAGAAACATTTAAAATAAAATAATTTCTTAAAATTTCTTAAATATCTTAAAATATGTGCATTTTGGTTATAACCTAAAGTATCAAAATAAGAGTCTTCTAATAAGAGACACCGGTGTATCCCGCCAACGACGTACTGCTATCTCCTGTAAACAGTTGCAACAATGTTTTTGTTTGGATAGCACATTGTTGTTGGTATGGTACTAATAACGCAAGTAATTGCCAGCCCAGGAGGAAACTTTATTGAATGAGTTTAACATAAGCATCGTCTTCACTCCATGGATCAGACACAATGCCTGTTTCGTTTTTCACAGTCAGTCTATTTCTTCTGCGGTCTGCCCACATCTCTTCTACCTGCTGGTTTATAGTTTAGAGCTACTTTCGGAAGTCTATCATAGTCCATTCTCTCCACATGTAACAGCCAATTATTTCTATAGTATTGTATTTCTTTATTTATAGATTTCACTAGCAGCTCTTTTATTATTACATCATTATTTATGTGTACATCCTTTAGTTTTTCTCAAGAATTTAATTTCAGATCTTTGTATCTTACTTTACATCTTGTTTGTTATAACCTAGGCTTCACTTTCGCATTGCCATTGTTTTGTTAAGTTTAATTCTTCTATCCTTTCTTGTTTTATTTCATAAAGTGTTGTGTAATGTTCCGCATATAGCTTGAAATCTTGATAGTTTTAGACTTATATATATTTCTTTCTTGAACGTATTTCATATCTAAGGTACGTGAAACTTGCGACTTCGTCTAAAGGATAATCATCTAAAATAATATTAGATCTCATTTGTTATTTACTCCAAAAGGCCATTATATTTGTTTTTGTTTTAGAACTGTCAAAAGTATACTCCTTACATATTAAGCTTAATTCAGATATAGCACGTTGTAAATCATCTTCACTTTTGTGTATTAATACTACATCGTCTGCATGTAATAAAGCCTTTATCTCTGTATATTTATTTAATCTAAATCCCTTATTACAAATCTGCTCCCATTTCAGGAAAATGTCACATGAAGAATGTGGAATTGAAGAGCCTTTCATATTCATTTCTGTTCTAAGAACGCTTGCTTAGTCATTTTTTTGGAGCGAGAACCATTCATTTGTTGTAAACTAATGCTGTTCAACATGGTCTTTGCTCTTTCCTTATCCATTCATCATTTATTACTGCAGTTTTTGTGTTTATCAATCAAAGTAATAAAGTTGATCATGGAATCTCGCATTTTGAAAAATCTTAGTATTTCTTACCTTTCATTTGAAACGAACTTGTGTAAATTGCAGATAATTATCATTTACTCGTTGTGTAAAATCTGAAAACACATACGTTTAGAAATGCAAAGCACCATTCATACATAAAAATATTAATACCGGTAAAGCTGATGTACGAATTTGAAAAAAGTGTCTCTTATTTGGGTACTTTACCTCATCCAATGTATACCATCCCTTTCTGTCCTGTCTTAAAACTCAGTCGTTCTCCATTCCTCCTCCGAAAATCCTAAGATTTTCGCCGAACATAAAAACTTCAATTACTATCACACTAGCAACAGCCGAGTTGCCTGCTTATTTGTTCTTACTTGTGCAAAAGTAATAGAGTTATGGCAATGCATAAGAACCACAACATATTTTTAATATTTTGGATTTATATGATATGTTAGGTATATCGGCGGTTTGCCTTTAGAACAATTGCAATTTTGCCTTTGAAGCAATTTCTCATTGACAGTAATGTGCACTCGTAAACTAAACTTTTTGGGGTTTACATATTTTTTACATGTTTATGGTAGATTACGTAATATCGCAAATTTTTATTTTCAGATGCTTTTAAAATCCAAGGATCAGGCGAGAGGACGGCGCGCAAGGCTCTTGGCGGTTGAGAAATTGTCTCCCTAGCATGTGGGATGATCTCTGCGAGACCTTTCTATGGGGAGAGGCAGGCTTGTGGGGGTCCTGCCGTTGTCAGCGTGCAAAATCTGGAAACGTTAAGGAATCCACCTGTGTCCTTCGCTTCACTCCTTCGTTCTATTTAATAAGTGAATGCATGTTGTAATTTCAAAATTCTCCCCACTTCTTTGTTCCACCCATTAACATTTTGACGACAGAAAGCTGTCTACTAATCATCTTCATTGTTGAGGAAATGCTTGCTAAGTAATGCCGTTGCAGCGAGGGTCGAACTGGTCTGTTTAAACGCTGGAGGTTTTAACCCAGACACGGCAGGGTTATCTGGGAATTCTCTGTGGTTAAGCCACTTGTTGAACGATGCTATCTCCAACACCAAAACAAAGCTTATCTCCTTTAACGTTAGCGCAATACTGCTTAATACAGATTCAGAGAAGTGGATTAGGGAGGTGTGTAAATCTAGACAAGTAACTGTAAATCGCATTGTGTACTGGGAGTAGCGAACCGAGAAACCCTATTACACTACAGCACCGAGAAGGGAATATCTAACACCTATTTTGCGGCATCAAACTAATATTCATGACTTGTATTGATCTTGGGCCTCTTTTAATAATAGAATACGGCGTGTGGCCACTTAAAGCTATATATTTATTATTTAGTATTTATTTTCTTAATCTTATCCAATCCATACATTATCTGAATTGTGGCCACTTAAAGCTATATATTTATTATTTAGTATTTATTTTCTTAATCTTATCCAATCCATACATTATCTGAATTCTGATAAAAATATTAGGTTATATGTATACCTCAATATAAACGTGGATATTCTAAGCAGCAGAATGTGATGTAGGGTTCAAACAGATACAGTACGGATTAAGCTCTCTGCTTGTATGCAATCTTGTACAACCAGCACCACTTCAAATTTATCTTGACTGAGGAAAGCCCACTTCACCACGTACTTAGAATGATAACAGCGCATAAGGATGGCTTCTTCTGCATGTAACGGAAGTCTGTAACATTATATGACCCTTATCTTAATTGTTGCCATGCACATTAAGGCACCAACATTCAAGAATAGCTAAACTGGATATTGTGAGAATGGTGTGAGAATGCAAAATAGCAACAAGGTGTTTGGCAAGTGATATTTGCATTTCTGATTCAGTTTCAAAATTGGAGGAAACAGAACCAGGTTTCATTTTCGAGTGTCTCTTGAACGTAATGTAACAAACGTTTCATGTCTGCCACCTTCTAATAATTGCATCTAAATCTTCCATTAACATTCTATAACTGAGTTCACAATCAAATATTTTAATTAGCTCGTTCAATATTTGTCGTCAAATACATTTCGCAATTTATACTGCTGAAAATGACCTCAAATTCTCTTCATTCTTGATGACTTGCACAAATGTAATAGGCAAAACCTTATTGCACAAAAATGTAGAACCTACTAAAGCACAGAATTCATCTTAACTGCATGTTCCGTAGACATAAGTGTTTCTAATGCTTTCCTCGTTATCGACTTGTATTTTAATAACTGTTCATGTTTTGCTTTTTTCCCTAATTGGCCACGAAAGATATCGGGATTTTCAAAGGCATTATATAGCGATTCGCTCTTAAAAGGTTCCAATATCTCGAAGTCTGCAACATTGTCGTATTTTTATTGTACCTAAAGAAAATATACAATAGATTTTGAAAATTATTTTCTCGATTAACATGAACCATATACAGGAACAAGCTTTCAAGAACAGTTTATACAAGAGTGAAACTAGAATGGAAAGATCTAGGTTCTATTTGGAATAGCTATATACCTACCTACTTTTATGTTTAGGATTTGTCTGCGTTGGCACGTATGTAACGCATGAGCATTATTTAAATCAACAGGGAATATGGTATACAAATCTAATAAACGGGGTTCATTTACCTGGTTGTTGCAAATCATAATTATGAAAACATAAAAAGTTAATTAAGGTTTTTAATAATGAACATGTAAATATTTCACGAGTGATTTCCACACTGTGACCGAAATGGTGCACATAATTTACCACATGAGCTGCTAATGCAGTACTGCAGTATATGGCGCATGACATGCTTGCGGGCAAGATCGGCTTGCTCTTTGACGATAGCCGCGGTATCCCTATCTGCGGATCGATTCCAGGATTATAGCTGAGCGAACTAACTCCACCTACTACATGGCTAACTGATTACACAACGTGATCCAATTTATTCGAACTATCCCTCGAGCCAGTTTGACTGCATTGCTAATTAGGGAAATCATTCCCTTAGGAACATAATCTAGAGAAGAGAATCTAGAGAATGATTAAAAAAGTAGTTAGACTAATAATAGAATAAATGCACACAAGTTGTGTATGTTACATAATTAAATTACATTAATCTTATTACAACGCATCATATGTAGGTCTTCTATATAAAGACTTCGCTTTTCCTGAATAAGATCTATTCCATGGGTTGCCATAGGAACCATTTTTGAGCCCAAGGCCATGTCGATTTCTAATGATAGTCTAGATATTTTCTTGATGTCAAATATGTTTTTGTGGCAGTTACTGCTTGGGATTTTAGGTGTCTTCGAATGACTGGCAGTGATTAGCAGAATGAGTCCTAGATATTTGAAGCTGATGACTGTCATGAGATGTATCTGTTCTATCCACAGCAACTTCTCGACCTCCGTTGCGAAAGTTCATCTGCACGGTTGGTTTCTACGCTGTTCTCCTGCGGTCCCTTCTCAAATTGGTTGGTAGCTCCTTGCAGGTCATGCATGGAGTAACACTAATAGGACTTTATAGAATAACTCTTGCCAAAGACCGATAGGGAGAAGTCGTGAACGGAAGGTCCGCGGTTGAAATGCCGCACTCCTTATTATCTGTCTCCTGGCATGACTCGAGGGCTGCCCCAAAGTACCCGACCTAACAAAGAAAGCACACACATTTTGGGAAAAAGATATACTTCTCTACATAGCCTCCTTTCACCTTAATGCACTTTATCCTGTTTATACAGACAACCGTCGAGCTCTTCAAAACATCCATCAATTGCAGACCCCCTCTCTATTATTGGCAAATCTTTACCACTAACCCATTTCTTCAAGTTTGGAAACAGAAGGCAACGAGGACTAAATCAGGCAAATAGGCTGCAACACAAAGACAAGAAATTGTGGGTTCTTTTAAATTTAATTTAGACAAAAAATATAGCAATGAATCAAGAACCTCCAATCAATAATAATTCAGCCAGGTGATGATAAATGTTTTGATAAAAATATTTTTTCTAGAAAGCTATAAACTTTTCAACATTTTGGTATTAGACTTTCTTGTTATTCACAACATGATAAATTTGCGGATCATTTCACTTCCAGCCTGTATAACTCTTTGACGATTTAACAATTTCCGAGATATCTTATAATTGACTTGAATTTTCAAATACCTAAAACTATTCTCAAATGGAAAGTTACATATCTTTTTTTCTTCTGTTGGCCGTGGAAAAGGTGTGGCATTTGAAATACATCGCGTAGGAATCACTTTTTAGGTATCTGTTGCTTTACCTACTGTATTCTACAACCAAATCTATTGTGAAAAAAATTAGAATTTCTAGTCCAATTACCTATCACTTTGTCTTCTAAAATTTTACCACAAATAGTTTTCTTCTCGTCGATAAAACAGTCTAGAATCTTTGGGCTACCAGAACTCACAACTTTTAGTTCTCGTAACCTTGCTCAGTCTTTCTTCACTTTCTCTACCTCTCATACAATAATCACCACTCGACGCTCGTTGAATCCTGTTTACGACGCACGCCAGTACTACTTAGCACACACATAGGCATACCAACACGCGGACACACACGTCTCACACTCACTGAAACACTGATCGACTCATCTCTGTAACCGCAAACACAATCCCTGATATTCCTGGCCCCCTTATATAGTGGGTTGACGTCACACGGATCTTTCTCGAACTCCATAAACGTGCCGCCGGTGACGCAGCTGGATTTTTCTCAAAGGCTCCGGAGAAAGCCCCGCTTCCATCATTGTTAGTCACGTACTCATGAACAGCTGTGCAAGGCAACCTGCCCTAGAACATTTTTGCCCATTCGCCCGCCCGGGATTTGGCGCGCCGCGTCCGGCTCACAGTATAAATATGGGTTGAAGGTCGTTTAAATTAGAAGAATTGGGTAGAATATTAAGCTTTTGTAGGAATAGTTTGTAGGGGAGTATGAAGTGAAACACTTTACTTTTGATTTAGATAACTATTTTATCACTCCAGAGAGCATATTTAATTTGCCTCTTATTCTCTCAGTTTGTATTTGTCTTTCAGCGCTTTTAGCGATTTTGCTGGAGTATATCTTAAGTACATACATCTGAATAAGTATTGAAGTCGTCTTTTTTGACAATCCCCATTTATCCGCACTATAGAAGCCTTTATTGGTGCTTCTTCTGCAGACGATTGTATTGTACCTCCTGTGATAGCCATTTGCTTTTGTGTGCAATAACTTTTCCTGGACAGGTGGGTTTGGACGGCATAGGACGTGGTTGAGCTGCTGCACAACGGATTCTGTGGCAAACGCAGAAGGGAATATTGTCCCCTCTGTTCGAGGGCCATTATTGATTGTCGATATTGGGCACAGCATTTCATATTGCCCCGGGAAGGCTTACAGAAATTAGCGCAACAAGCCTGCTTTATTTCCAAAACACCTCAGTCCCTCCTATTCAATGTGATTGTGTATAACTTTGAGAAATAACTCAGATTGTATTGCGAAACTTTAGTTTAATCCCTCAAAATAGTGCAGTCAGTATACGCTATTTGTGGCGTTTGGCACCAGAGTTAAAACCATAGAAACCAAAATTACTTCATTAAAAAACCAGAGCTCTTTTGAACAGAGAAATTGCCTTAAGGGAACAAGTTGGTCTGAACATACATAAATTACACCTTGCTGAGTTAAATTACCACTGGTCTTGAAGTTTTTTTCTGCAATTTTTATGAATTATTCTATAAATTATTACAATTATTTCAGGCGGTTATTTCCATTAATAGTTTATGTGTTTGAGTTTATAAACATAATTCCATACAGCAGAAAATTAAAATAAGATATTCTTAAAACATGTGAATTCATGTACCTTTTTCTCTGAAACTACTGGCAAAACAGAATCACACTTTTGCACCTTTGTTGTCAGTATAATCGGCTATCTTCTAAGCTTCGACTATTTAGTTACGTACCTATGTAAATTTATTAGAAATTAAGAAAGATGGGGTCCAAAAAGTGAAAATCTGATGCATGGCACTCACATGACTTTCTCTACTCTTGTAACCATTCTTACAAACTCTTATTGCTATATATTCTTCGCGTTAATTGAGATAAACATTTGCAGAAATTATCTTATTATTTCTTGTTGCTTCAAGGAGAATATGAGAATACAGTAGACTTTGAACGATAGTCGTATCTGTTAAAGCTTTCTATTTGCACCGTTAACACATAAAAATGAACAATGATGTTGCATTTGACGAAAGTTTAAGTTTTCCGAAACTCACACAAATAACGAGGAATATTGCTGAAATGGTTTACTCTACAAAAAAAAAAAAAAAAAAAAAAAAAAAAAAACGTAAATTGTGTATTTCAGCAACATCTACATTTTTTTATAGATGTATTTATAAGATTTGCTCCATCCCTTATGGTTTACCAGTTATGCAAAAGTCATCCAGAGTAAATACGATTCTAGAGGCTATAGCCAGAAAATTTAAGATATTCAATTTCATTTGGCATAAAGATATCTCAAACATGTAGCATTTTAATTAATGTCGTTAAAGCCATTTTCGTGAAATTCAAAGTTTTCGAAAGATGTAAAGGCTAGTTCAGGGTGGAGCAATTTTCTCCAAAATCTTAGTGTTTTATCCTTAAATAGAAACATCGGTTTTTAACCGACTTATCGTTTTCGAGTTATGCTGTCGAAATACCGACACACACACGGACACACACAAGACCTTTTTATAAAGATGTTTTTTCTTTTTTTGATTGAGAAGGCCTCAAAACATATTTCCGGTGAAATATTGACATGGAATTTTTGGGTAGAATACAGTACTTCCTCTACTTGACTATACGTAGCAGAGAAAGTAAAAATGTGGAAAAAACTGCAATGTTGTTGCTTTCTTAATATTAGTAATATACGTATATTATATAATTATTGTGGTACAGAAAGGCCAACTGTGTGCTGTGTTGAAAGTTTTACCCTTCTACCTTCCATACCTTTTGAGAAAAAGAGTCTGTCTTGGCCGTAAACTCTGCACTTCACTTTCGGACATAGAAACAAGGCGGCTTAATATATCAGCGAATAAGTGATTTAAGGGGCAAAATGTATTCGTAATATAAATTCATTTTTAAAACATCGTACGCTTACACTTCTACACACTCGAACGTTTTTACAGTAGGTATACATTCTACATATACCCTCCTGAAACTCCTGATGAACGAGAACCTATCGTGATAGATTCACATTCAAAATGAGTTAAAACAAACTGACGGGTCTGTTCCAAGTGGATCTTTTATGAGCTGGATCTTATTTACTTCTCTGCGATGACGTTTGCAAGCGTTTTGATCTCACTAACGCTTCAATGTCCGGGGATAAAGACGTTGTACATAACCGAAGTAACGGTTTCCTTAAATGCTTGTCAGCTAATGTACACCTTCTCACTAAACTCATTTTGCAAAGGTTTGTTCACACAATTACCATTCGCTGGGCTACAAAGTAGGATATTTTGTGCAAAATTTCACTATTATTGCCTCTAGAAGTCAGTGTTCAAGTTTTTCGTATTTCAATCAGTAACTATGACTTCTAAATGCTCTAATTTATCCTGCAGTCCAAACTATGATGAAAGAGTTTGTAAATAGACAGATTTCATTTCTCCATATATTTTAGATCAGGCAATTTGGATTTAAATGTAGCAGATAGTTCGTGTAAGATTTTTCTGTAGGCAGTATATGGACTTGCAATTGTAAGGACCATCCCATTTTGTTAAATTTCTTATAAACGCATTTACTGATGTGGATAATGAACCAATGTTTAAATGATTTAATAACAAAATCATTTTCCAAATTAGAATGGAAACCCCGTCGCGTTGTTGACATCCTGCTGTGTGCTGTTGGCGGTCAGTGCTGTTCTGTGCCCAGAACACGTCAATGAGACGTCTTTCTGACATAGTGGAAGACTGTAGTGCGAGATATTACGTCACCGAGCCGTGACACGAAAATCCACACTTGCGCACCCGTGCCCAAAAACGATTAACTGTATTTCAGGCAATACAGCTATAAAACAAGTTTTGGCTTGACAAAAGGAACCACGTTTTCAAGTAAGGCGATAATTTGGGCGTTGCATAGATATGAAAAAAAATAGGGTCAGCTAATAGAACTAATAAATTCTGCATAATCAAGGTGTATCTTCTAGTTAGGTCTTTCATCTGTACTATGGTCAAGGACCTAAAGTATAACGATATATTGAATCTATTTCCGCAATGTCGCCACAGGAATCGATACAGCCTCGCATTCCGTGCGTCAACTCAGCAGTGCGGATGCCGTAAACAGTCAAGTATTTCTGCGCCAGGGGCGGCAATCGGTATAGGGATGCAATTACCCTGATCGCTAATCACACGGAAATACCCTCGCTGTGCCCCTCACCCCTCCTGATATACGTATAGGTGGCTTCCATCAACGCCCCATTAATATACATGCATGTGCCCCACTATCTGACACATTACATATGGGTTTCAATGTGCTGCCTGCACCTTGGTAAAGTGACAAAGGTGTTTGATGGTGTGACCTCTGTTTATACATGATGTTTCTCTAGGGGGCAATCTGCTTTCTCTTTCCACCTTAATTTCATAGCCAGCTTTGAGTTTACTCAGAAACTACGTTCAAAGGTAAATCAGCATTTTTGTAAAATAGATTAATATTTATAGTGTGATGTAACTTTGACACTGATACCATCTCCCAGTGTGCGACACATTCGAATCTTTTTATCAGGTGAGACAATAGACTACAGTACTTAAATTGGCTGATAAGTTTAATGAAGGTTACTAAATGAGCTACTTGAAGCGAGTTGCCGATTGTTTGAGTTGAAAAATTAGTGTTACAGAGTGCCAATAATTTGATAACAGTAAAACATTTCTATAACCCGATATTAAAATTCCACGCCTTTTTATCAACATAAATACCATTGACCTCATCTCTCATACTCCAAAGTTGTTACTTCACTTATTGCCAAAACTCAATTTCATATTCGCATCCAAATTAAAGTTTTAGTCTCGCTAAAGTCTAAGAACTGTTTCCTGAATTTCCAGATCTTGCCTACGTGCATTTTGCAACTTTTTGATTAATGAGTTTCAAGCACCGAAACCTTAAGCTAATAGTCATCGTAATACCTAATTGTCTTAAATACTCAAATATAACTACTTTCTTAACCCAAAATTGAGCTATGGGTTCTCCCTAACAAAATTGTAAGTCTTACGAGGATCACTAGAAATGTATTGAGGCACGGAAAATTCGCCACCTCTGGGAAAACCAGAAGAGAAAATAACTGTTTAAACTTTCTTAGGGGGCGTTATAGATTTATCAATTTATTCCATGCATGCTAGAGAAATATGGAATAAAGGTATACTGGCTCTGTGACTCTTTGACATCATCCAGGCCACCCTCGACAAGGTAGTGTTGTAACTCATGCAGTAAAAACCCTGGCAAATACGTATATTCGTCTTAGGGCATTTGGTGCTCATATCGTGCTAATGTTTGCCTTAACATACATTTTCCAGCAACTTTTTTCTCGAATCAAGCAAATAAAAGGTAAAAATAGAACTAGAACATCCAGTCCCATCTGTTGGCACAGTTCTTACAGTTATTACTCCAAATTTGGAAGCCTAATGTATTGTTTATTGCAGATTATCGTTTAATATAACTGAGGTCCTGTTATTCCTGTCTGAAGCATAGGCACCGCCCGGCCGCTGGTCGCCCACTTCATCCTACTGCAGGTGTCAGGAACGGGGTCCTGTGGTGGAGAGTGGGACGTGGTCTGCGCCCCGAGTCCTCCCAGCCAGTAAATGCGACCTTCGTAACCGGGGTCGATCATACAGAGAACCAGTATGGATAGATAATCAGCACGAAGCCTGGTGTGAGTGAACAAGTGGATGATATGAAATGATGGCGAAAGACACAGAAAAGGTAGTGATGGAGTAAATGGTGGTGGGGGAACCGGAGGACCCGGAGAAAACCCGCCCCTGCGCCCGTGTGCCCATCATACATCCCACACGTGGACGCCTGGGATAGAACCCGTGTCGGCTTTGTTGAGAGTCAAGCAGTTTAACCGCTCGGCCACGGCGCGGCCGTTATAACAGCATTCTTCAATTTCAGAAGGTTTGGTTTTAAATTAAGTCAACATCACTTCACAGTGCAAAGGTTGATTTACTGCTCTTCCTCCTTCGAAATACAACATGTCATGTGGGAAGTGCTAAACACTGCCAAGGCGTTTGGACATGGCTAGCTTAAAGTTACGTGACAATCCTTTAGAAAATCCCTAAATAAACCGCATACGGGTAGCTGTCTAACCAAGATTCGAGGCAGGTACTATACCCTCACACTAGAAATGGGAAATGTCTTATTGTTAGACATGACCAATGCGGCATTTTCATTTCTAGTAATTGTCAACGCATGAAGCTCAAATTTAAAACGGTTTACCAGACAACGCCATTGGGGATACTAAAAGGGGGATTGCACATACAACTGACAAAATCAAAACGATAAGATTGAAACAGTAAGTTTGGTATGCACGGATTCATCGTTAAAAATTCAAAAGATTTATCTGCTGAATTGGTCACTTGATGTATGAAAAAAGTACAATTGCTTTCTAAAAAGATTAAAGTCGATTGTAATTGAGAAACTCTCCCTTTGAATGTATATGTTGACATCACATGCAACATATTAATTGATCTATATTTTAGTGGAATTTAAACCATTTTAAAACACATTACTTCAATCCCCTAATTATTCTAAACAAAGATATTGGAACATTATATTTTATCTTTGGTGTTGGAAGCAGAAATGTTTAGCATATCTCTAAAAATAACTTTATTACTCATATTTACAGCATGTATTGATGTAGTATAACAAGAAAAATGTAACTATTTCTGTAGTTTTCGAGTAACAGGTCATGCCACATAAAGAAACATAATGTATTTCATACTGGTTCTAAGATGAACCTATTATTGATTTCACTGGTAGGAAAACACTATCTCAATCCACAGCTACAGAGAGAGAGAGAGAGAGAGAGAGAGAGAGAGAGAGAGGGGGGGGGGAGAAATCTTTAGGCTATATATTTTCAGCTGCTGTTACTTGTACTAAAACCTTTCTCGCTTCCTCTCTCCTACTTTGAATGCTTTGTAGGAATGTTTCACAAAAGCCAAAAAGCTGACCTCTATTCTTAAAGATCGTTTTCGTATTTCTTTGTTGGCCCCTTGCCCAGATGAGTTCGTTAGGAGATTAAATTTATGGTATCTTCTTGGACAGGGCGTTTTTAGGTTTTTCTAGCGGGCTGTTCTACTTATTTTAGAGATATGTGGCTCACAATTCTCTGAAATCACATATTCTATATCCAGGCGTGCATTTTTGAAGGTTGGAACATTATATTTTATCTTAGGTGTTGGAACACGAATGCTTAGGGTATCTCTAAAAATAGCCTTATTAATAACACTGATGTAGTTTACTGAGTAAGTGCTCTGAAATCATTTAAAGTAAAACAGAGGAATCAGAGGCTGCTTTCACTTGTTCTATAAGCAAGATGGAAAGAATGGACAATAATTTATAGTGCAACTATTTATGGCGTAATATACATTGCACTGCGAAGTAAAACAGATCAAGATTGAAATATAATCCTTCACTGAAACTGTTTTAAGTGTGGTAATTTCAATTAAAGTGTTGTTTTGAAGTTTGGGCAGCGATATAGGCCTTTGACGGTCCTTGATTATGTTTGCCGTTGCTCAGAATTTAGGTTATAATTTACGACGTGTTCCGCACAGCGCCTAAGATTTATGAACAACAGCCGTGAAGCTCTCCAACTGATACTAAGCCGTGGTAAGAAAAACGCCATTTATATCGATAATCTGCAAAATTCAGCTGCATACGTCACTGCAATGTTTCAGCTAGATCTGCTTATTCAAGAAGTCTTTTAAATTTGAAATACAGCAAGTATATAATACGGTGAATGAGAAATCCGTTACAACACAGAAGCAGTGATTTTGTTAAACTAAAAATGCATACTAATTATAGTGTATTTTTGTCTGCTGATTCTGAATAAGAAGTTAGAATTGCTCTATTGAGCTCCAATTTTTCTTAACGTGTTTGATTCTTTGATTCTTCTATGTCAACCAATATCCTTCAAGCCCTCTTGCATATGCTGAGTTTATGTAGGAATCATAAGACGGCATAAAGCTTGTGTATAAAATGTGGTACCTGACATGCGGTGTCTGAAAGTGATGATAGCCCTACCTCTTGGGTTACAACTAGAATATACAAAGTTCTGCTGTTTCCTTTGTGAGAGGGACAGCAGGGGCAGAAAAAAGCCACTACCTCCATAAACAATGGCTACAGAGAGAAACTCACTTTTGGGACGAAAAATGTAGTCAATTAACAGCTTGTGAAGTCAGAGAATATCTTATACCACTACACATCAAACTGGGGGTGATCAAGAATTTTGTCAAAGCGATGGATCGTACTGGCAAAGGTTTTGAGTTCCTCAAAACGAAATTCCGTAGGATCAGTGAAGCCAAGATAAAAGAGGGATATTTATTGGTCCACAAATAAGGGAACTAGTGAATGAGCCTGATTTCGAAGAGTTTGAATAAAACTGACAAATTTGTGATAAAATTTTAGAAGAAAATAGAATGATGGGAAAGTAACCGCGCTGGATTTTGTCATTTTGTTACAGTAGTTTAGTTGCATTTATTTCAAGATCATCACCCTTCAATTACCTTTTTACATTCTCTATTAGGTATACAAAGTAGAGGAAGTATTGTATTCCACCGAAAAATTCGCTGCCGAGGTTTCACCGGAAATGTATGTTTTGAGGCCCCCC